>LPNX010718744.1:38329-191477 GCA_001517045.1 Pseudotsuga menziesii | reverse complement strand
GGGGGGGGGGGGGGGACTTACTGGGGTAGACTGACCTGCGATAGGAATACTCAGGCTAGGTTGACTTTCAGACTGCGACGGGTTCTCGGGGAAACTAGGCTTCGTTGCGGGGTTACAGGAGGGTTTCCAACAAAAGGGGTTTCTTCGGGTTCTGAATCTGCGGGATTTACAGGGGAATACTCGGTATGCTAACCCTGGGAGTAGGATCTAAAGTCTCTCTTGTACCTTTTTCCACTTCACAGCAAGCCGCTTTTCTCGTCGAAGGTATTTTCACTTGCAAACATAAGTTAGTAATACTAAATCTAACAGTCTGATTCAATTAGCAATATACCTTTTCAGCTAATAGCATTTTAATTCTCAAACTAAATGAATTCAAAAACTTACCCCTTGGTCCTTTGAAAAACTGCCGCTCGGCTTCACTAAAGGAAGTACTCGTGTCGATGGCAAACTCCATCACAAATGCTTCGAGGGTCCGCGTTGTCCAGAAATCAACAACGCGGGATATCTTGTTGTTCACCCTTTTCAGTATATTAATTCTTGTGGGGGTCCAATCAGGAAATTGACGTTCTTGGAAGTTCATCCTTCTCTCTGTTAACCTGGATAACCACTGGTGCAACTCTATGTGGATACTACCAAAGAAAATTTCATAAACATCACAAAAAACATACCTTTATAAAAAGTCGTTTGCACTACGACGCAGAGCTTTGTTCTCTTGCTCAACGAATTTCAGATAAGTCTCATCAAGCCAATCACCGATTTCTTTCACAAAGGGTCTCCAGAACATAGCCCTCGAGGTACGACGTAAAACCCCTCTTGAGTAGATACTGAGTTCAACTGGCAATGGAACCAATTTGTTGGGCTATAGGGAATACCCAAGCTTTATACCATTAACTTCGCACCAACAAAATACCCACAGTGTTGGCCCTTTCGGCAATAATCTTCGAGCAGATTGCAGTCTCACCCGAAACAGATATGGGATGCCTCAGAATCAGGTTTCTGCAAGCAGAAGAGGGATATTACTGTACCTTAGCCTTTAAGAATTTATACTCATATACACAGAGATTCAACATTCACATATATAACTTCGCAGCTAAATAAACAGACAGTGACTTGCATAACCCTTTACTAGGAATTCACAGCGAAGTTATTTGGTTAGCAGTGATCTTATTTATCAGATATATATTTATTAATGCATGAAAGAACATAACAGAAACAACACAAAGAACCACAACACCAGATATAACGTGGTTCACCCCCAGTGTAGGGGTTACATCCACAGAACTATGTCTTATTCAACTCTTTACTAAAATCACAGTTCTGATCTGCGCACTCAGCTATAGATTCCTTCAAGTCCTTAAAGCCGTGCACACAGCTGCAGGCCTCTGTGCACACAGCTACAGATTTCCTTAATCACCCAAAAAACCTCTATGCACACAGCTGCAGAGGTTGTCCATGCACACAGCTGGGACTTAAACTT
The DNA here is from genome assembly GCA_001517045.1 of Pseudotsuga menziesii. Lineage (NCBI taxonomy): Eukaryota > Viridiplantae > Streptophyta > Pinopsida > Pinales > Pinaceae > Pseudotsuga > Pseudotsuga menziesii. The sequence goes on along the minus strand of LPNX010718744.1, from coordinate 190,000 downwards.
CTCTTACAAAATAGCCTTAACTTCACATCAATTCATCTTACATAAAAAATCCTAACCTGAATTCGTTACAAGAGTGCTTATTTATAGTGCACTTATTACAAAACCATGGACTTAAACCATGGGCACCCCAAACCCTAAACCCTGGATTTAAACCATGGGTTTATTACAAAAAGAGGACTTGGACTCAACCCCGACACCCCTAAGACTGTTTTGAGTCATAACTCCACTTACAACTTCCACAAAATCCGCGGAGTTACCAAAATTAGGGACCGTTAAGGTGCACGCCCCAACAATTCTGACAACCAAAAATTCAAGGTTTGCATTCATAAATGAAATGCACAACTAGTTTGTAAATTGGATTTATGATAACTATTGTGAATTTTTTGTTAACATATATTTTTGGTAAAAGAAATTTGATAAAAGACAAGTAAAAAAAATATTTGGGCCCCACACCTATAGGAAAGTAGAATTTCTAAATCCACCTAGACAAAGAACTTGCTATCTATTCTCATTAAAGGAAAAAATTAATCACTTTGACAAGTGAATCATTTTAATTAATGTCCTGTGATGGCCAGCAGCTAGCTCAGTAGCATATTTTAATGTTGTTTCCCTGCTAGAAGCCTTCTATGAGGCCACTACCTGTTGCATCATCAATGCTTGCTGAAACTGCAAATTCTGCATGGAAACTGCTTGTTGCATCATCATTAGGAAAGTGCTAGTTTGGGGAGTACTTTTACTTTCATTAAAAGAAGATGATAGCATCTTTGGAGGCCCCAATTTTGTCATTTCAATAGTTCAAGGCTTCCCACCAACATCCATATGGTTCAATGAAAATGCACCCCTGGATTCTTCTGGCTTGGAATGCTCTACATATAGCAATTATTTCAAATATGTTAGCCTGAAGTCAATGAGAGTTTCACAGTAACTAAAAAGCTAATGCAGTTTCTCCAATGGAAGCAAGGGACCGGCGTTTCTAACTTGCAGTGTTCTTGATAGGATATCATGTTTAATTATTTCCTTTGATAAAGTATTATTTTCACCCTGACCCTTTAAACTTGATCATGAAACAACGTCACTGCATTATTATGAAGCTAGTGTTCAGTAGTATACATAGGGTTTCAGTGTTGCAGTGTGAGGGTTTGCAACAAGTGGATTGAAAGAGTTTGAAAAATATGTACAGTGAATAGGATGATAGGATAGAATTTCCAAGAATTCAAATAGTCTTATATGGATAGAAGTTGCAAAAACAAACTCATCTTTGTTCACGAATCAGAAAAAACTAATTCCTTGCATATGCAGTTTTGCAAAATAGTTTAGTCTTTTGCATAGATTTACCTAATAATATACATCTTAGTATGAGAAATTCCTTAAAAGGAAACTTTTTGATTTTCACATCAATTTAAATGTCATATTAGGGAGCTATATAAATTTTTGAATTTCCCATCCAAGCATGTAGGAATATTATCTTGAAACAGTTGGAATGCAGGAAAAAATATCGTATTTTTAGCATTGGCGTAAAAGAAACATTTAACTAAATTTATTGATTGACAATTTGATTTTATAGATAGATATTTCATAACCGTGCATCACATATCTTATACAGCTATATAGAGCTATATAAATATTACACACTCTGATTTTGGATCTTGTTTAGGTATTCCAAGGAGAATAATAAAGATTTTATGCATTCATATAGTTCGTGTTATATTTTTATCATTTAAGCAATATGATCTTAGGATCTTATCTGAGAGAATAACATGCATAGAAAAAATCACAAGAGATAAGAGATATAAATAATTTTCCTCGGGGAAACCATAAAGGATAAAACCCCGCAATTTCCTTAGAGATAGAATGAGCACCAGTAGCAAAAATAAAACGCAAAAACATAAAGATGATCTTCGACAGTTGATCTCTCTCACTTGTGCCAGCACTTACTCTCACTTGTGCACCCCAGTTGAGTGAGTGTGTGTTGTGTAGAAATGAGGAAAGCATCACTTCTATTGATATTCTTTCATTCACTTTTTTTCCACTCCAACATGTCGGCCTCACTTAACAATTATTTACTAGGGCCGACTTCTCTAGGAGAGTCTAATAACGCTAGTGCCCCACAACTGTGGGGACTTTACCCTCTGATCAACAAGGAGGGTTAACGTTAACTCAATTATGGGGACTATTGGCCCGAATTACAATGGACCGGGTTAACCTCAATGACTTTACATGACTTGTTTACATTATTGAATCTCCTGATAGGAACATCAGGGTATGACATCACTCAATCACATTACATATACTTCCCGATAGAAACATTGGGGTACAATACATAAGATATACAAGTGAATACATTCTGAAGTCACAAATACATCAACAGTTCTCTATCTTGCTTTAGTATATTTCCTCTCTTTATAGGCGGCTGCTCCCAAAAGTTGGTATAGAAATTGCAAAAGACAAGTATAAATAATGGAAGTCCATAAAATGAGGACTAATTGCAGAGCACATGTTTCAAACCTAAGAATTAGCTATGAATGATTGGAATGTCTCTGAATGGGGATGCTAGAGGGTAAGAGCTCAGAAACACGGGGAAGAAAAGGCAGAAAAATTGCCAATAAGAATATGATAAAAGCAATGCAGATAGTGGGACAATGGATGCAGTTGGTTATACAGGGTAAGCGGAGGTTATTTGAAAAGGACTATGATTCATATTAACTATGTGTAAAAGTGAGAATCATATAGTTAAAGGATCACATTTGATCATACCTATCATGAAATGTTGACAGATATGTGAGCCTCAATACTTTCAGAAACAAACATGAAAAGTAGTTTGTCTCACTCCCTGTTTTGTCTATGAACACTTGGTGTACACTTGTCACATTGACCAGTTTTTGTCACCAGTGGACATTGACATAAAATTTTTTTTTTCACTGTAGATTAATTATAGTTAATACTTACAAATGCAACCCTAGCATGAAATAAATAATTTCCTGATCCTAAGAATAAGGTTTAAACTTTAGAGAAGTTAACCATTTATAAAGGCCTAAAATTATAAAATGCAACACTGCGAGGATGAAGAACATAATATATTTTGAAAAAGTAAAAAAGATTAATTGTAACAAAGATTTGAAACAACGATTTCCTCTATTCAAGAATTGGAAATTAACCAATAAAACAACATCATAGGGAGATAGTAATGGATAAATGGAAAACACTTAATTCAAGATTAAATTAATTAGTAGGTATAATAAAAATGCCAGCTTTAGTAAATATTTAAATGGCTTAAACAAATCTGGAACTAATGCCTTCAATCAACAACTTATTTTGTAAAAAAAACCTTTTTCCCATTACAAAATCCTCTTTTATAGGCGGATGATCAAACTGGTCCTTCTTTAGAACTGCCAGACTAGCGCACGTCTTAGTCAGCATGCAAAATTCCATGCACTACGAAAGTTGGTGCATGGCTTAAAACTTTCATACACAGTGCCACATTGGTGCGTCGCATGTCGATCGTCAGCGCTTCTTCCAACTATCTAAAATACAACGGCAACACAGTTTCCACAATTGGTATGCAGATCAAACTTTACACTAAGAAGGTATGATTACACTGTACAGGTTAACTGTTGTATGGGTATTGAGGTGTTGATACATGTACCACCAACAAAACCTTTGGGAAAAGGCCAAAATATTACAAAGTTCATCACAAAAGTGAGCCCAGAAGGTCCAATATTAACCAATTCTCCCATGAATCTAAACTTTCCATACGACAAAAAAAAAATGAATAAAATAAAGACATGCCCATTGGATTTTAGCCTTTCCTCCAGATAAGCAAGAGGTATCCAAGGAGGAGAAATGCTTTTCCAGTTGAAAAAATTGTTATCTTAGCTGAGATGGTAACACAGTTATAGATGTTCATTCGCTCTTTATGTTTTTCTTTAATTTATGTTATGTTGTTCAAAAACCTTTGTTTTCTTCAAGTGTCATGGACATTCATACAACTTGGAATCTAGATCATGTTCCACCCTTTTATCTGTACAATAAAACCAAATTTTCTATGTGATTTGTTCCTCTGAAAACATTTTCATAAATGCTTAGTTCTATACTTGCAATTGTAGGTGAGTTTTTGGGGGAAGGTATCATCCCACCCCTCCAGCTGTGATGTAATTGTTGTAGATTAACAAATAACCTTTTCAGGATGAAAAATGCTCTAATTCCCTACAATCAACTCCTATTAGTGAACAATCAATAATAATTTATTGTGCATGACGGTTTAGTTTGTGTTTTGTTTATTATCTGGAGAAAATTCAAGCTTCACTCTGTCTTCCCTTAGTAAAAATCATTAACATATTTGCAGTGTCACCTAAAAATATATATATATAGAACCTACGAGACCAACAATGGAGGCTTGGATGGGGGTGGCAGTGCTATGCGTCCAAGGGGTTGTCATCGACCTCAGCAGAGAAAAATAAATTGCTTTCGCTTGGGGGATTGGTCACACTACAAACAATGAAGCAAAGGCGCTAGTAGCTCTTCGAGGGATTCATATTATCACCACTCGTTCCGTTCAAAAATAGTAGTGATAGGTGACTCCATTATCATCATCAATGCACTTGAGAATCAAGGGAATCTCTTCTCTTTGTCAATCCTCAGCGTTAACTCCTGAACTAGCATCTGAAATTAACTCCCAGAAGAGCAATGCCAACCCAAAGGTAACTAAGAAGGGCTGTCCACTGTCACCTCAGTAACTCCCTCTCCAACTTTAAGTTGGATCTTCCCCAGCACAAGGAGGGTATCCCTATGATAGGATTTCTAAAACTATGACAATGAGGCTCATTGTGATATCAAGAGATAGCTTAACAAAACATTTGGCTTTTTGTAGTATAGAAATAAGTGATGGGATATAAGGGACTGTTAACACCAGATCTATCCAGGTACATAAGAGATATGGAGTTCCGTTGTACTATTTGGAATAGTACTATTCCACATATGGATATTGGATCTGGTATTCTAGGTGCATACTCCATCAAATATTTGTACATTGGAATCTCTAGGATTACCACCAAGCATTCATTTGCAACAATGTAGTTCATTGCTGAAACAATTATTTTTCTTTAGGTGGGAATGGATTCTCTAGATATTCAAAAGTATAAAATGTTGAAAAGAAGTTGTGGAACATATGTTGGCCTCAATGGCATCCTCATGGATTTGTTTTTAATTGGAAGGGCACCTTTTGTGTTCCCACTTTCTTTCTTGTTAAATGGCTTAAAAGGGACTCCAAATTCTACATTTTGTTTTTTGACAATAGTTTATCATGTGGTGGGATGGTATTATAAGAGGTGCAGTTTCAATGGCCTTTATTTACCATCAGTTCATAAGATCCATTAGAGGAAATTTCAACTCAAAATGGGCCTCCTAAAAAAATTAATAAAATAACAGTTAAAATAATAAAATATTATTTATTAATTTTGGAGGAAGAAAAGAAAAAAACTACTTTTTTGTTTGTATTTTTGACATATTTCCCCATGTTTTTACTCAAATTTCGATCGGAAGAGCTTGTTGGATGTAGAATTCAATTCTACATCCAACGAGCTCTTCCGATTGAAATTTGAGGAAAAACACGGGGAGATATGTCAAAAATACAAACAAAAAAAAGTAGTTTTTTTTATGATACCTATCCCCAAATTTATATTAAAAAGGTGTTTAAGACCTATACGGTATTTCAAATTTAAAGCTATTTCATTGGCTAACACATGATGACATGGAATTTGAATTATAGTTAAAAGGCCCATTTTGAGTTGAAATTTTCTCTAATGGGGTCTTAGAAATTTGCCTAAAAATGAAAGCATGATCACAAGCACTATTTCAATGGTTCTTTTTCAGCGTAGAAAATATTCTATGGGGCATATTTAGGATGTGGCAGCTTGACTGAGCTATGGAATTGTTTTTCTTTGTATGGAGTTGTTTCATATATATATATATATGTATGTATGTATATGTATGGGAAAATACTTTGAAGATTGAGCATCACTTGAAATCAACCTAAAAATGTTGATATTCTTAAGAATATTCTCATGCAATGTTTGCATTGTTTTTAATGGTTTTTCTTTGTATGGAGTTGTTTTATTTAATTGTCTGGAAAAGTTAGTATTTTGATAATTTCACCCTTGAACATCATTAAAAATATAGTTAACAAAACCGTTGTTATTATCTTTGTATTTAACAGAGAGTTTGTGGCTTCCTTTACTCGACAACCATGGCAGGTAACCAAATTGACTTACTTAGAATATTTCAGAACCTTTTGGCATTGTTGATACTTATTATTGGTTTTTTTGGTAGAATATTTGAAAATTTGGATATAGTGGCTTGGACTTTTGGTTTCAACTTGCAAAACAATTTGTATTTTTGCTTATAAAGAAAGTAGGAAATTCTATATGCAAAGCATTATTTATTTTCTTGTAAGTCTAGGATTTTGTTTGTAGGAATCCATTTGTAAAAGTTTAATACTACATAAATTTATACATGTATATGCAAGGGTGTTTTATTTACAAAACCTTGTGTCTCTAACTTCATAAAAATATGCATATGATGAATGGATATTTGGTGCTTAACATTGAGTCTCTTTGGTGGTTTTCTCTTTCCTTGAGTTTGTAGAAGCATTATCCATATCAAAGAAGCTCGTCATTGTTGACTAAGCATTTTATTTTTGTTGGTCTACAACATTAGAAGTAGCTAAAACTAGTTTTGATGAATTAAATGATTCACTTTTGGTCAAAATTCAAGTTATGCACTGGATGTTAAATTTGTTTATGTATTATGGAATAATTTTGTCCATGTTTTTCCATCCAAATGAACTCCTATCATACCATGTAGCATGTCACAACCCAATTAAAGTGTGTTAGCTTAGTCAGAAGAATGTTGAAGAGGAAATAAATTATTCAGCAAGGAATGTAATGTCCCCATTTTAAATAATTGCATAGCAGGAAAATTCCATCAATCCTACTAGTTCCCTAAGTTGGGTGGAAACATTGGAAAGTTAATAAGGGAGATAATAAATGGTGTTTAGACATTAGAATGAATAAATATTTATTTAATGGATTTAATTAAATTAATTCAAGTGAAAAATGAAATGGCTATGGAGAATGGAGACACATGGAGACTATGGGGCCCACTCAAGCTAGAATTCCTATGTTAAATGGCATCCTCCTCTTGCAATATCGAATATATGGAAAGCCTAATGTTTTTAGATGGAATATAAGGTTAATATCCTTGTCCATATACTTTATAGGTCTAATTTTGGATTAATTGTAACTTACATGGGGAGAGGAAGAGCCAAATCGGAGTTTCATGGACACTTGGCTAGATTCCCCTTACATTTATGACATCTATGACCATTATGACACAATTCAGATATGAAGGCTGAAATCTGACATATATGACATGTCAGGTCGAAATATACCATCCAATAGAGCTCGCATGTGATTTTGGGAATATCAATGGGATCCTACTCAAATTTGGGGAAGGTGGAAGGCTAGGAAAGAGGGAACACATGCCAATTCATGAGCACACACCCTAATTCGACTTGGATTGAGTTTGTGGATGGATGGGGAAACTTAGAAGGATAATGAATTTTATAAAATACAAGAAGAAACCAAGAGAATTTCCTTTTGATCATTTGTGAAATTTCTTGTTGTGAAGAGAGAGAGCTAGTGGATGACTAGTTAATGCCTTAGCCAATTTCGAGGGTGAAAGATTCCCATCCTAGTTGGTGTTGGGAGAGGCCCCTCAGGTATTTCAAGGAGATTCAATGGATTATTATTTACAGGTTCAATATACAGCAGCTCGTGGACACATAAAATTTCAGCTTTTTCTTCTTTTCATCTCAAGTTTTCTCACCATATTTCAGCTCCATGGAGTGAGGCGCACTTGGTGAGCTATTAATCTATTTGAGGGAGATTCTATTGTTCCATTATTTTGTATTCTAATTTAAATTATATTTTCTTTAATTTAATAAATATATCATGTCTAAAGTCCAATAAATAACATGTATTATTTCTCAATAATGAAGAATCAGTGCCATTTCCCCACTGCCTTGTTGTAAACTCTTGTAATCTTGATGAATTCGAATGGATGTATAAAATATTGATGATTTATGAATGAATGGAATTTAATTAAAGAATATTATGGTTTTCATGTTAATTAACTAATAATTTGTGGCCATTGGGTCGAATTGCATAACCATTGGAGCAAACTACACCTCATTTCCCCAAGGGTCCAAAACTAGTTTTTTATATCTCATTGAAAGAAGTGATAAAAGACATGGGAGGTCGATTGGTTATTCATATTATACTTTGATAATGTATCCTAAACATCCCCTACTTAAATTTCATAATTTTAGTGGGTTTCTTCACATTTGGGAATCCATTTCTACCACTTACTCGGGGGGTATTTGAGCCCAAAATTGCCAATAAAATCTCCTATCTTGTTCAAAATTTAGTACATATTTGCAGAAGTGTTTGGAGGGAAATAATACATCATTGAACATAATAATTAATTTATTATATCATTCATACACCTTATATGAATATTTGGAATCAATTGGTCTGATTTGGAGACCAACACACTAAAACTAGTCAAGAGCCAAAATTGTGAAAAAAATGGAAAATTGAGCATTTTGGTAAAAAATTAAAAAAGGGTCATTACAAGTGGTATCATAGCATGATATTTTAACCTGATTTGGTATGATATTTTTTTATTACAATAATTCGGGGACCACCGTTATATATTGAAACCCAAAAGTGCTTTTGTTGAAGAGGAAACTATGACTAGGGATGAAAAGGGAACCTCATATGATGGTGATGAGCTTATAAAAATTATGGAACCTATATTTGAAGACATGAATAAGAATATTATGAAAGGATTTGAATTTTTGGCTATCCAAAGTTGGGAAAAATATATTGATTTTAATAAAATCAAGGGGGAAAATGCATTAGCTTGCTTGAAGGAGCAAAACGAGGAGACCCATGAACCACCTAGTTCTGAAATAGGTGAAGTAGAAGAAGTAGTACATGAAGAGGATATAAATTCACTCCCAAGTGACTCTAAAAAATATGAAGAGACATCACATGAGTATGAAGAAGTTTCTATTGAAAATATTGAATATGAAATTGAAGAGATCCAAACACTTGATGTGGTAGAAGAGGAACTTGAATTATCTCTTGATGAAGGTTATGCAATTTTTAAATAAGAGCATGATTCCTCTACATTGGAACGAATATATGACAAAGGTTTCACACTTTTGAAGGAGATACATGATACTACCCATAGGGATACTTCCCATGATGAAACTTTTGCACTTTTTGATCAATTGGGCGAGTTAGTTCATTCTCCTACATCCTACAATGCCATGTTTTGCAGCATTAGTCTCAATGAAGTATGGGTGAAAGGGTTCTTTTTGATGGTGCCAAATGAGGAGTATCTAACTCCTAGATTTAATTTTTATGATGACATGTTTGGAGCACATTATTATTCAAATGCAAAGCAGCATCCTTTGTTACTTTATGATGATACACATCTACATGGTTGCACCTATGATAGGAATTTGAGTCACTTGAAGACTCATGGTTTCTCTTGCTCAACACTTGGTTCATTTGATGTTGGAGGAACTTCATCCAACACTGGTGTTAATATATTTATGATTGGATAACATTTTTTTTTCTAGCCACATACTTTGTTATATATCTATGATCCTCTCATTCATGGATGTATGGGTGAGACTTATTTGAGTCATTTGAAGTCTCCTTGTTTCTCTTGCTCATTATTTGGTTCATATTTTAGTGGAGATCATTCATTCACTTCTTGGATAAAAGAAGACATGGATCATTATTTTGATGCATATCACATCCTTTTGGAGTAGAATTATAGGACATGAGAAAATGGTGGTCTACTTACTTGGAGGTATAAACACTTGCATGACTTTTTGATGAGGAAACTCCTTGATGTACTTTTTCATTATGTTGTATGTACTTTGATGATATATATTAGGTACTCATGATGTTTTGAAGAATGTATACAAGAAAATAGGATCCCAGAATTCTCTTTTCAAATGGTATGGGTTGGAGAGAACTCTTAATTGTTGGAGTGCAATACAAGAAACACCTAGAGATTGTGTTAAAAACTTTGCAAGAACAGTCTTTGTATGCTAAGATGTCTAAATGTGAATTTGGGATGAAATAAATTTTAATATTTTGGGCACATTATTGGGAAAGATGGAGTGAAAGTGCACATGGAAAATATTAGGGCTATCTTAGAATGGCCATCACCAAAAAACATCACAGAAGTAAGAGGCTTCATTGGACTATGTACATACTACAGGAAGTTTGTGAAAGGGTTCTCCAAGTTGAATTCTCCACTCACTGGTTTGACTAAGAAGGATTCTGTCAAGTGGAATGAAGAGGATAAAAGGGCCTTCCAAAAAAAGAAAGAGGTAATGAGTAGTTGTAGGGTGAATCCACGGACCTGGGTAACACTTTTTGGCAAGCACATTTCGGCAAACACAAAAAAATGCACCTCGATCGAGGGCTTGTTAAGCCCTCGACCAAGGTCTTAATATCTCGACCGAGGTTTTATCAAGCCCTCGACCAAGGTATTTAAATACCTCGGTCGAGGTATTTAAATACCTCGATCGAGGTATTGCGGGCTTTAAAAACCCTCGGTCGAGGTATTTAAATACCTCGACCGAGGTATTTAGATACCTCGGTCGAGGTTCATACCTCGGTCGAGGGCTTAAAAAAACAGACTTAGCCCTCATTCAAACAAATGGAAAATTTACTGTGCCTTGCAGAGGTGTAAACCCTGCCATTCCTAGCACATAACTGAGCGGAGTCGATACCGATAGATTCACCAACGAATCTTCTATCCATTGATGTATCATACACGCATTTTGGCATTCATATGATATTTATTTTTTAATTACTTCTAAAACTTATACTTAGAAAACCACACTGCAACTTTGAAGCAGCTCAAAGAAAAATCCGCAGAGTTAAAAATACACAACCAAAAAATTCTTAAAAATGCACACATCACATATCGACGTGTCCTCTTCAAAACGGTATCTTTGGTTTTTCAATTTTTGAAAAAATAGAAAAAATTCCTTTACGTGGACAAATATGTGTTTAAAACGATGCTGAAATCAAATGTGGTCACTTTCAAAAAATAATAAATAATTGTATAATGCAAAAAAAATTAACAAAAAAATATGCACATCACATTGCATTTTATGTAGATCATGCTCATATATTTATTTTTTTAAAATTATTAATGCAAGATTGAATTACTCTACGTGGACACGAGCCACTTATTAGCTTCTTCAAATTTTTAAGGTCACACAGTTCATTAAATGCAAAAATTCACACATTAAATGACATCGGAATATTTTAAAAAAAATATCACTATGAAGCCAACATAATATTCTACAATTTGTTTTCTTACTGCAAGTCAAAATTCACATGGCATATATGCGTTTTGAGAGCTTCTATCTAGCACATGAGTAAAAAATCAGGTTTTCATCACCAAATTTGGCCAAAAAGTGTTACCCATCTTCATGGAATCACCCTGTACCATTCTTACATTATTTTTCTAAGCCTTTTGTTGTTGAATGTGATGCCTTAGGTGGAGGATTAGGGGCTGTCCTAAAGCAAGGACAACACCCTATAGCCTTTGAGAGAAGAATTTTTCAGCCTCATGAAAAGCTTTACTCCATATATGACAAAGAGATGTTGGCCATCACGCATTCCTTGGCCAAATTTCGACAATACTTGGTAGGCCACAAGTATATGGTGAAAAATGACCACAATAGTCTAAGACACTTCCTTACACAAAAGGATCTAAATGAAAGGAAACAAAAGTGGGTAATAAATATCCAAGCTTATGATTTTGATATTGAATATGTGAAAGGAAATAATAACATTGTAGTAGATGCAGTATCTCGAAGACCTTCTTTTTCTCTCATCAACATTGCCAAAAATTGGAAAGACATGCTACTAGTTGAATATGCCAAAGATTATTTTTCTTGTGATGTATTAGATGGAGATGATAACTAATTTTTTTTAAATGGGCTGATATAATATAAGACCAGAATTTATCTGGTTTGAGATTCATATCTTAAGTACAAAGTTTTGCAGGAAGCACATGATTCCCCACTAGCAGGCCATCTGGGGATCTTCAAAACCTATAGGAAACTAAGGAAAAGGTTCTATTGGAAGGGGATGAAGGAATATGTTCATAAGTATGTGAATGAATGTAAGGTATTTCAGAAAAAAAAATCAGTACTCACATACCCAACTGGTTTATTACAATCATTGCCCATTCCAGAGAAAAAATGGGACAGTATATCGATGGATTTCATCACCAGTTTGCCCAAATAACTGGGAAAGGATTGCATATATGTGGTAGCGGATATATTGACTAAATTTTCTCATTTATTTTCTGTTACATCATATTTTAGTGTTGCACAAGTGGCTGAACTGTTTTTCAAAGAAATCTTCAGATTGCATGGGCTCCCCAAGAGCACTGTGAGTGATAGAGATGGTAGATTCATGAGTGCTTTTTGGAAAGAAATTTTCATATTGGTGAGAACTTATTTGACACCAAGTACAAGATACCATCCCCAAACTTATGAAAAAAATATAGGGAGAATAAATGGTTGGAAGGGTACCTTTGAAACTATGTGGGAGAACAACAAAAAGCTTGGACAAAATGGCTACACTTGGGTGAGTTTGCTACAACACCACCTTTCACTTTTCAATAGGGATGTCTCCTTTCAGAGAATTATATGGTTATGATGCACTTACATTTTCTGATATGATATTTGGTGATAGTAGAGCTCTAAATGCTAAAGATTGGATGGAAGAAAGCCAAGAAATTTTAAAGCTTTTAAAAGGCAATTTGCAGGTTTCCCAAAATCAACAAAAACAATATGCAAATAAACATAGAGAGGAAAGGACCTTTAAGTTTGATTATTTAGTGTATTTTAGGTTGCATCCATACCAAAAAAAATCTCTCAAAAGAAATGGAGCAGAAAAGCTAAAGCCAAGATACTATGGGCCCTACAAGGTAATCCAGAAGATTGGAGAAGTAGCGTATGAGTTGGAACTTCCGAAAGGGACTAAAATTCATAATGTATTTCATGTTTCTTGTCTCAAGAAATATATTGGTCATAAATTTGTCATTTCAGATACAAACCCTCATTTATATGATGAAGGATAGCTCACACTTATTACAGAAAAGGTTTTGAAGACAAGGGAGAGAAGATTGAGGAGCAGAACAATCAAAGAATACTTCGTGCAGTGGAAGGATCTACCAAGTGAAGATGCCACGTGGTAAGAGGAGAATATTTTGTAGCATCCAAATATTAAATTGATTTAGGACAAGCAATATTGGGTGGGGAGGACTGTAATGTCCCCATTTTAAATAATTACATAGTAGGACAATTTCATCAATCCTACTAGTTCCCTAGGTTGGGTGGAAACATTGGAAAGTTAATAAGGGAGCTAATAAATGGTGTTTAGACATTAGAAGGAATAAATATTTATTTAATGGATTTAATTAAATGAATTCAAGTGAAAAATGAAATGATTATGGAGAATGGAGACACATGGAGACTATTGGGCCCACTCAAGCTAGAATTCCTATGTTAAATGGCATCCTCCTCTTGCAATTTCAAATATATGGGAAGCCTAATGTTTTTGGATAGATTGTAAGGTTAATGTACTTGTACATATACTTCATAGGTCAAAATTTGGATGAATTTTAACTTACATGATGAGAGAAAGAGCCAAATGGGAGTTTCATGGACACTTGGCTAGATTCCCCTTACATTTATGACAACTATGACACCAATGATGGATATTCTATGACAGTTATGACACAAGTTAGATATGAAGGATGAAATCTGACATATATGGAATTTCAGGTCTAAATATACCATCCAATATATCTCTCATGTGATTTTGGGAAGCTCAACGGGCTCCTACTCAAATTTGGGGAAGGTAGAAGGCTAGGAAAGAGGGGACACATGTCAATTCATGAGCACACACCCTAATTTGACTTGGATTGATTTTGTGAATGGATTGGGAACATTAAAGAGATAAGGAATTTTATTAAATACAGGAAGAAACCAATATAATGGCCTTTTTATCATTTGTGAAATGTCTTGTTGTGAAGAGAAAGAGCTAGTGGATGACTAGTTCATGCCTTAGCCAATTTCGAGGGTGAAAGATTCCCATCCTAGTTGGTTTTGGAGAGGACACTTAAGTATTTCAGGGAGATTAATTGGAGTATTAGTTACAGGTTCAATCTACATCAGCTTGTGGACACATCAAATTTTAGCTTGTTCTTCCTTTCATCTCAAGTTTTCTCACCATATTTCAGCTCCATGGTGAGCTATTCATCTATTTAAGGGAGCTTATCTTGCCCCAGTATTTTGTATTATAATGTAAATTATATTTTATTTAAATTCAGAAATCTCTCAGGTATAGAGGCCAAGAAATCGCATGTATTATTGCTCAATAATGAAGAAACAGTGCCATTTCCCCACTACCTTGTTGTAAACTCTTGCAATCTTGATGAATTCGAATAGATGTGTAAAATATTTATGATTTATGAATGAATGGAATGTCATTAAATAATATTATGTGTTTCATTTTCAGTAACCAATAATTTTTTTCCATTGGGTCGAATTGCTTAACCATTGGAGCAAACTACACCTCATTTCCCCAAGGGTCCAAAACTAGTTTTTTATATCTGATTGAAAGAAGTGATAACAACCATGAGAGGTAAATTGGTTATGCATATGAGTCTGTGATAATTTTTTATACACATACCCTGCTTAAATTTCAAGAATTCTAGTGGGTTTTTTCACATTTGGGAAACCATTTCTACCACTTACCTGGGGGGGATTTCAGCCCAAAATTGCCAATAAAATCCTCTATCTTGTTCAGAATCTAGTACAGACTTATAGAAGTGTTTGTAGGGACATAATACATCCCTAAAAATAATAATTAATTTATTATATCATTCATACACCTTGTCTGAATATTTGGAAGCAATTGGGCTGATTTGGAGACCAAGACACTAAAACTAGTCAAGAGCCAAAATTGTGAAAAAATTGGAAAATTGGGCATTTTGGTAAATTTTTAAAAAAGGGTCATTACAAGGAAAGAATATGGCAATTGACAAGAATCATGGTGTCAGGTTCCCCACTCTTGATGTTACAAGTGTCAAGTTTAGAACCCATGCCAATATGTATTGCATGCTCCAATTCCTATATACATGAGTCCCTTGTTATCTTAAGAAATGGAGCATTGCTAGTCATGTTATAGAAATCTAGTGAAATAATATTAGACAATATTTTCAGTAATCAAATTTCTTATTGGGTTTCATCATTGAAATAAGTATGAACCGGCCTCCTATCAAAAAATCACAATAGCATAGAAATAATGACAAACAAGATTTATGTATTTGGTATATTTGTGAAGAAAACCATCTTATACAATAGATAACTACAACTATAAACTAACCATAGCTAATTGCACCAGTCCCCCTATTCTTCTTAGGTTAAGCCCGCTACACAAAAAGTAAAATTCTATACAATTTTTTTCCATAAAACAACATAAGATTCAAATCTACAGAGCTCCAAAACACATTTATTTGTTGCTACTTTCTGTGTTGTACAGTGGCATGATCATAATCAAGCAAACTGAGTGTCTTCCTTGGTGGCACAATATTCTTCTTTTAAATGCAAAATTGAAGTCTATTGGATGCATAATTATATGTTTAAGAGTCTAAATGTGAATTTACTAACATACATCTACATTATATTGATTACATCATAGGATTTGAAGTGGTTAGAATATATCTAAATAAGGTCAGAGCCATATAATTTGAAGTGGTTAGCATATATCTAAAGAAGGTCAGAGCCATTCATACTACTTTTTTAGGTCTCTCGAGTTAGAAACAATGTTGGGATTATTATTATTTTCTTAAAATAACAAATGATGAAATCTTGGTGTTAATATTTCCCATTTCCTCAATTCTTAAAGGGTTTTATCTCAATGGAAGAGCGCTTGCCTTACAAGAAGGAGGTTGAAGGTTTGATTCCTTCGTGCCCTAATGATATTGCAATATTTATATTTTTAATAAAATACATTTTATTATGATTTATTATGGATACAATGGGGATTCTAAACTGACTTCATATGTCACTACGAGGGGGGTTCAAAACTACCCTTGTATGTTACAATGAGGGGGGTTCAAAACCACCCTATAATTTTATATGAGGGGGGTTCATAACCGCCCCCAAAGGTTTGTAAAGAGTTTTAGGGGGGTTTCGAACCACCTCCATAGGTACCTACAAGGGGGGTTTATAACCACCCCCAAAGGTTTGTAAAGAGTTTTAGGGGGGGTTTCAAACTGCCTCTGTATGTACCTACGAGGGGGGTTTATAACCGCTCCCAAAGTTTTGTAATAAATAATTTTAGGGGGGGTTTGAAATGCCTCCATAGGTACATATAAGGGGGGTTTATAATCGTCTCCAAAATTCATTTTTAGTATCGGTTTTTATCTCTTCTAGAACCACCCTTAAAAGTACAAACTTTTAGCGTCGGTGCTATTTGCGGGGTTTGTTAAGATCACCCCCAAAGGTTAGTAAGATGGAGTTTTCAGGGGTGGGTTATAACGTTGCTTGTAGGAACCTATGAGGGGGGTTTGAAACTGCCATCGTAGGTACCTATGAGGGGGGTTTGAAACCTCCCCCATAGGCACCTATGAGGGGGTTTGTAATAGCCCCCAAAAGGTTTGTAATAAGGAATTTTGAGGGGATGGGGGGTTGGAACCACCCCCATAGGTGTCTATGAGGGGGTTTTAGAAACTCCCTTAAAAGTCCCTTTTGGGGAGGTTAAAACCGCCCCCAAAACTCACTTTTAGGGGCATTTTTGATCTCTTCCAAAATCACCCCTAAAATTCAAAACTTTTAGTGTTGGTCCTATTAGGGGTGGTTTTGTAAATATCACCTCCAAATCCAACCCCCCCCCCCAAAAGTGACTTTTGGATCCAGAAGACAACCCCCCCTAAAAGTCAAATTTGTTGTAGTATGTCTTTCACCTTCACCTTTGAATTTCTTGATATGTCTGTATGTGTGAGTGAATTTGTGTTAGGCCTTGATTCCCCTTTCAAGGAAGTGCACAAATAGGATAAATTCAAGGTTTTATCTCATAATCACTTAATTAACAATATATCTTGCCACTAAATAGATGTCTCCACTCATGATCTCATATTTTTATCCTTGGATCAAATCATTGAGTGGCTCACATAAAAATTTGTGTTTAGAATAATCTAATATTATTTGAAATTTCCTAGCAATAGAATCTTCTATCAAAGGGAGAAATGCATATGCTACTACATTATTTTCCTATCCGTTTCATGAAAAATCATAACTATGGGCATATTTCTCACTTACCCATTCAAAACTATGCATGGTTGTTTTGTCAGGTGGTCTACCAAGAGGAAGTTTCCCAAATCCCTTCTCATGCCACATTCTTCCACCTCACTTAGTGTCATCACAAAGAGTATTTTGAAGACCCTTAAACCACCAAGAAGGAACATAGTGTGTCCATCCACCATAATATTTCCCATGTAGGAAATTAAACCATTGCTCCCCTTGGGTCGACTTATGGAAGTTTAGGCTGACTCGTTATTTAGGATCCCATTGACTCTCCTACATTCCTCTCAACATTTTGATCTCTTGGAACAACTTGTCATTCCAAACGATACAATGATCCCTTCAACATATTGATATTGCATTATTACCAATGCCTCTTCTCTTGTTCCATTAAGTCTCTTTATTGCACCATTTCATCCAATATTTCATGAATGTAAGTTGAACCTCTATTAGGTGGCCTGCCATGTGGAAGGTATGAAATTACCTTCTCATGCTCTCGTAGCGATCTCTTACTGTCTTCAGGGTGTTGTGAAATATCTATGATGGTGCATTGAGTGACATTTCGGCACTCAACATCCCCTTCAATCTCTTTATGCCTTAAGATTGATCTTATATTATGTGAGGACAACACTTGATTATGATAGGTGTTGATTCGTTACAAGACTGTATGCTTCCCATCATAATATTTGAATATTTTTGGAGGAGAATGATAATTAATGTAATTATATTCCATGGAATAGAACTATCGTACTCCCAACATCAAGTTACTATTGGAAACATTAACAAAATAAAAAATTATCTATCAAGGTATAATCTCCTATGGTTACTTGCATCTTTGGAATCCATATAGTGAAATCCATGGAGTTATTACCTAGTATGATGAAGGTGAAATATTCAAAGGAAGGTTTTAGTAAGAATATTCCTCCTTTCCACCAAGGTAGAATCAATAAAGTTATGATTAGAACCTCCATTAACCAAAATTGTAACCCTCCATCCTTGAACCACTCCCTTGAATCTCAGAGTGTGGAAATTAGTTACTCTGTCATGTTTGAAATATTGCCACTTGCTGGTGAAAGATATTCTTCACCTACTATCTCATATACACCATCTAATATAAGTGGTGCTTCCTCATTTTCCTCCTCAACTTTGTTCTCTGAGAACTCCTCATTGTAATGTGCCTTTCCCTTAGCACAAGTGTGTCCCAAATCCCAATGTTCCTATCAAGAGAAGCATGGATGTCTCCTCCTTAATTCATCTCGATCTATGAAAGTGCTATCCTTATTCAAATTTTTTGTTGGACATTTTGGTAGAGGTTTCTTTTCCATCAAATCAGTCAGAATATTTGTTCTTGTGGGGATATTGTTCTTTATATGGAATCCTGTAGATCTCTTGTTCTTCTCATTGCATCCTAAAACATAGATGGTATGTAGGATTTAACCAATCCTTTCAATGGATATGCTAATAGTTATATAAATTAAAGGATAAAGTAATCCTTAGATATTTTTGTGACCATCACATCTAGATTTTGGAACTCATAAATATATGCTTCAGGATTTCCTGTCTCTCTTAGATGCACTAGCTCTCTGAAGAAGATTTCGAGATCTTTCTGGTCAAATATATCTACCAATATTTTGGTGAAATACTCATAGGTTTTTACCTAATAATGACCCATATTTCTCATGCCATGGAAACACCAATCATTGGGCTCTCCATCAAGATGGAGGGTATCCATTTTGATGGAATCCTTTTTATCCATGGGGTTCAATTGAAAGTATGTGTCTAATTTCTAGATCCATGAGCTAACGGTGCATTTTAATGAGCCATCAAAATATGGAAAAAAAGATATTACCAATGGTATTATTCAACTAAATATCATGTGTATTAGTCCTATTACTCCCTCTTGGATTGAATTTGTATTGGGCTTCAAACAATTCCTTGAAAGCGAATGCTCGCATACAATCTTCACTCTGAGTTTGGGACTCTGCATAGTGATCCTGCAATGTAGCAATTGATTCATTCTACAAATTTGGTTCCACTCTATGTTCTTCAGTGAATTTAGGCATGTTATGCCATTGCTAACTCTTTATTTTTCCCTTGAACTCAAGGGAAAGATAGTGTGTCCTTTCCTTCGAAAAAAGAGTCACACCAAGGACCTTATTTCCTTCATGTTGAGAGCCAATGTTCATCCCTTATCCATGTTTGTTTCCCAACTGATTGGCCTAGAATTATACATCTTATTTCCCTAATTAGATTATGTTTTGGGATTTATATTTCAATCATTTCAACATAATATGGGAAAAGAGTCTAAATTCATCCCTTTCATCCACATTCGATGTATCCCTTTCTCCTTGGATCTTGCCTTTAGTGGAGTTAACTTCTTCTTCTTATACAATGCTATATTCTCTATATTTTTTATTTGGAGATGGATTTTTGTTTATAATAATCAATACTTACCATGAGCAGGTTCATAGTACCACATTCTAATACCACTGTAGTTTACCCAAATCGAGATTCAGAGACACTAACTCAGTCTTAACTAGTTTGTGCTAGGAATTCAAAACTAAGACTCAAACACAACTAAAATTCCCCAAATATTTCCCAAATGGATATTAGTACCCACTGTATCCTAAATATATCCTTCACCAACCTAAAAAAACTCCTAACTTTGAAAACTACACATTTTCTAGGTCGCATCACACCTAGGTAGACTCTGGTTAAACCAAAGGCTTCAAGTCAATATCCCTAGTACTTATGTGGAACCCAATGTATTTTGGTGTAGACAGGAAGTGGTTGATCTGTGTCTAAACCCCAACCTTCTATGAAAACATTGAAATAAAGGTTTGTACTCTATTTGACCAATCTTGAGAATATAATGTGAGAAATTGTGATTCAACACAACTTACTTAGGTAATTTCCAACTCAACTCTAGTAGAATATAAGGGTCACAAATTACAGTTATTAAACTTGGAATAGGTTCAAATTTGTGTCTTATTACTACAAAAAATCACAAAATGTAATTTGGATTTGTGGAATCCTGGTTATTATACCAAATATGAAAACTAGTTAAATTTTAGCATCAAACGAGTATAGGAGGAAATATACAAGGAAATATACAAGGAAATATAAAATTATGCAAACTAAAAGTATTGCACTAAATATTATTATTCAATAAGGATTGGATTACAAATAATATCTACAATGGTGGAATCCATATCAACTGCATAGCACAATCGCCATTCAATAATACAACTAGCTCACTAAAAAGTTACATCAAACTCTTATAATTCAAACTACTAGATATTCAACACTTCATATGGATTAAAATGAACCTATAACTTCAATAAATACCTAAAATAAAACTCAACGAGGAAATATGAATGTCATCCTCCCCAATTCTATAGTTGAATGACCAACTAGTAAAGTGAACAGAAGGGGCGCATCTCCCAACTGGTGACAAGGGGCACATTGTTAGAGCAATTAATATACCTTAGTACCGTGATTTACACCTAGTAGGAATTTTAACTTGTCTAGTACTTATGTTATATGATCCTACTTAGGATATATTGATCAATATCGGTCTATCAAGTTGATTTATGGCTCATTAACTCATAGTTGAGTAACTCCACTTTGATCATGCTAGCAGTTGAGGTGCTATAGTTTGATCATCTTAACCTTCTAGGAATTTGCATTGATTACAAACCACTTCTACTTTGACTAAGGGAGCTAGTATGTGAATGTGATTGTTTTATGGTCTTTTTGGTCATTTATTGGCTCCTAGAGACTCACCCACTCACACATGTGTAAACCCATGCCTTGCATTCCTACATTTATGCCTCACATGTTCACACATGTATTCATGACTATTTGGTTGGGCTTGGGAACCTATTGGTCAACCTAGGGGGGTTTAGGGGTCAAATCCTAGCCTGACACTTGTATGGATGTCACGTCCCCGTCCCTCAACCGGCGAAGAGGACGCGACGAGCACATCAAATACAACCGGGCAAAACGCCCCATGAACATAAACAGAATTCAAATGCTGAAATCAATGCTGGAATTAAGCATACATAGATGCATTTATCTTCATTCATACAACGGAAGCAACACAACACATTTCCAGCATTCAACATCAGTATAAATTGTAGAGATGCAGTAAACAGCGGCACTTATCTATTGATGAAGAATTCACCCGCAACCAGCTACATCGCTGCAACGTTCCACCCAACCATAGGCCAGCTTGCTCATCAATCTCTCAGCAGCGCTGCCACCCCCGAGCTGGGCATGATTCCTCCGGAATAAGGGTCAATTGTAGGCTTAGACATAGCCAAGGGGACACATAACAGCCAAACCAACACTGCTGGGTTTCACAGGCTTTCACAGACAAGCCAAGCCAGCACAGTCCAAGGGACTAACCACTGCATACCAGCAGCAAAACAACTTCATTCACTGCCCTGTGAAGAAGCAAAACGACCGGTGACAGTCCCAAGCGAAAGGTAAGACAAAGCTCCAGCCTATAAGGAAACTCAGAGTAGGTTTTGGCCCTAACGTGGCCAAAACAACTCAACAACAGCACCCAAACCAGGGTATATCAGCAGCCACAACACACCATGAAGGATAACAACAGTTCACAGTCCCAAAATAGGGAAATTCAGCCAACAGCACACACAATTCCTCCGGGTGACTAATGGAAACTCACACAGACCCAACAAAGGAGAAGAACAACTCCCAGCGTGGACAGACAAGGAAAATTCAACCCATGAATTAGCAATCCACAGTGGTCCAAAACGAAATTGGAACCCACAGCCGACAAAACTCATCGGGAAGAAAACAGCCCCAAAACATGACAGTGAGCACGACTCTTACAACATGGGAAAACGACCCAAACACCCTATGCGTGAGGAAGAACTTACACCCAACAGCAAAATGCATGGGAAATACATACCCGATTTCTCTGCGTGAGGATGAACAGACCTCTGCGTGAGGATGAACAGCCGTAGAGGCCCTGCGTGAGGAGAAAACAACTCCGATTTTGCTCGTGGATGAACAAAACATCAGCAAGGAGGCGAATTTACAGTGCGTGGGTGCTCATCAACTCGTGGAACCAAGGAAAATGTCTGCCTGAGACAAAAACCGCCCAATTCCTGTGCGTGAGGGGCCAACAGACCAAAATCGTGGTGAGAGTGAGAACTGACCAGAGAAGAGTGCATGAGGGTGAAGAATGGGCAACGTGGGTGGAGTGGGAAATTGGGTAAGGCTGATAGCCTCCCACAACCACCACCACTTCAGCAATAAATGCCCTCAGCCATAACTCCTCAACCACCAGCTGAGCATTAAAGAGGTTGACAAGGTTGGATAAGACAAAAGGTGACAAACAACAAAGGTAGAAAACCACAAGGTAATAAAACATGGGTTTTCCCCCCATAACCAAGGTTTGACATCCCCCACCCCTTATCCTTTGGAACCATGCCCTTTTCATTCAACGTTGCACTGCCGTAGCTGGTTGTGGTTTTAGTTTAATTGATGTGCGGGTTTACATGATGCCGAATTATAATGTGCCGGATAGCACGACATACCATCGGCAATTACCTCTATTGCCGAAACATACACAACAAAATCGATGGTGGGGCCTTTGCCTTTAGCTCCTCACCATGATTATTTACATTATATACATCATGCAAATGGGGTTGAAACTGGGGACATGACAATGGATTCACATGGCCTCCAAGGGCTCACGAAGTTTCCCCAATGTATTATAAATATTTACCATACACATCTACTATATGTAATGCAGTATAATGATCAATTATAGCACCATTCATATGTGATATTTCATTCTCTTTTGTTGTTCTCTTGCATATATTGTCAAATACTATGATTGTGAATATTTCTCTAAATCCTATATCTCACTGTGAAGCAATTATAACATGGTATCATAGCTAGTTGGAGCTACAAACAAATCTAAAGAGGTTTGAGTGGTTGTTTAGGGAATATTTCTAGAAAATTTGAGTGTTTGCATTGCAAGTTCTACAATGTTTTTGTCATAGGTTACGAAGGCAGAATGGAGCAGACTCATGTATTGTTGACCCCATTCAACTATTTTGAATGGAGGTCTGAAATGGTGATCTAGATGAGGTCGAAATTCCTGTATAGAGTCACCATGGGGACTGAAATAGAGCCCAACTTTGTTGTGGAGAAATATAAGTACTTCAATAGACTTGATGAAGAATTTGTTATGCTTTGCCTTAGTAATTCGAGGGATATATTACTTCATGTAGACAGTCTTGCCACACCCAATGAAGTTTGGATCAATCTTGAGTCTCTATTTGGGAAGACTGATGAGATGAGAGGCCATCAGCTTGAAAATGAACTAATCTCATCGCGTACAACTCACTCTGAGACCATCCAAGACTTCTTTACCAAGTCCAAAGTGCTATTTCTTCAGCTAAAATAGTGAGGCATAGATAAGAAAAAATATCATCTTATATTTTCCATCCTTTCTAATCTAGGGCTTAAGTATTCTGTGTTTTTTTCTACATTCCACTCAATCAAGCTTACAACTAGAAATTGAAGGATGCATGCGCTATAAGACTTCATGGAGTCTTTGACTCAGGAGAAAGACAAGCTAGAAAAAATGGGTACCATCAAATCCACCGAATATCAATCCCTTTCTACTGGTGTATCAAATAAAACCAAAGGAAAGAAGAAATATTTGAAGCAAAGAGAGAAGGAAAAGAAGCATTCAAGTACAGAAAGCTCCAGTTCTACTGATGGGAGTTCGAGATCCAGGAGTGTTAGATTTTTATCAATTAGACAATATGATCTTAGGATCTTATCTGAGAGAATAACATGCATAAAAATCAATCACAAGAGACAATAGAAACAAAGATTTATCCTTAGGGAAACCATAAAGGAAAAAACCTCGCAACTTCCTCAGAGATAGAATGGGCACCAATGGACGTAGTAAAAACCAAAGACAAAAATATGATCTCCAACAATTGTTCTCTCTCTCACTTGTGTGAGATCCTTTTCTCTCACCTATGCGCTATATCTGGGTGAGTGTGTGTGATAAATAGAGAGGCTCAATCTCTATTTATACTAGTTTCTAACTTGACAATAACTTACCAAGGCCGACTTCTCTAGGAGAGTCTAATAACCCTAGTGCCCCACAACTACGGGGACTTTTCCCCCTGATCAACAAGGAGGGTTAACCTCTATGACTTTACATGACTTGATTACATTAATGATTCTCCTGAAAGGAACATCGAGGAAAAATGAAATACAATATATAAAATATACAAGTGAATACATTCTGAAGTTACAAATACATCAAAATCCCTCTTAAATAGGAAGGTATTCTCTAGAAACAATTCATCAGCACAAATATTTGTCAATGGATCATCATCACTACTTCCGCTATCTCAAACAAATGGTGTTATCTTTCAATTATACTCATCACAGGAATTTCTACAGAGCCAGCCCTTTTTCATGTTGGTTGTCAGCCTAGCCTCAATGTAGGTCTTCATCTTCTTCCGCACTTACATCTGATTATATGGGGAACACATCCCACAACCACGTTAGAAGGACTTTGCACTTACATCTGACCATATGGGGAACATATCCCACATCCATGTCAAAAGGAGTCTGCACTTACATCTCACCATGTGGGGAACACATCTCACATCCATGTCAGAAGGGCTTTGCACTTACATCTAACCATGTGGGGAACACATCCTGCATCCATGTTAGAAGGGATTTGCACTTACATATGACCATGGGAGGAACCAATCCTACCACCATGTCAGAAGGGCACAACACTTACATTTGACCATGGGAGGAACCAATCCTACCACCATGTCAGAAAGGAACAGTACTTACATCTGACCATGGGAGGAACCAATCCTACCACCATGTCAGAAAGGCATAGCACTTACATCTGACTATGGGATGAACCAATACTACCACCATGTCAGAAAGGCACATGGACTCATCACTTCCCCTTGGAAGGAACCTTGATCTGGATAACACCAAGCTTCTCCCTAAAGTACTCAAACTTCACTCTGGCCATTTCTAGCATAGAATCACATCAGGGCTGATTACATCCAAGGATAACCTGTGAAATTTTCTAGGACCGATTACATCCGAGGGCAACTTACAGGACTGAATACGTCTGAGAAACCTATGAGGTTTGCCATGATTTATGCTCAAGAAACTTGTCTCACCGACTATGCTAGAACTCCCTCTTTCGAGAGATCTTGATCTAAATCACATACTAGAGCTTCACTAATCCTCTCTGCATCATACAAAAATGCAAGTCAGATCAATCAAATCAAATAGTAGTTTTCAAAAGAAACATATTACCTCCCAAATAATCGAGCAAGTGGTAACATATTTTTCCTTGGTTGTACTCAGCGCTATGTAGGACTGCTTCCTGCTAAACCAAGAGATCACACCCTGTCAAAACCCCAAATTTTCCGAAAAATTTAAAATTTTTAAAATACAGATAATCTTCATAAATGCAGTCAACTAATTGTTTTAATTAGTTATATGTGAATGATTTCATTATATGAATCATCTACTTGATTATGTTTATCTTATAGAACAATTCTTTTTCAGTTTAATGACTTGTTTTTCTTTGCAACCACAAGGTGGAACTGTCATGATATTCTGGGATTACTTAGCTTTTGAGCTAATGCAGAAAGTTTACCTGCTCTTACAGATTTACAGGTAAGAAAGATCCGGTGATGCTTGTCCATAATCATTATGCATACAGATATATGTTCAGTAAAAGAATATAAATGCTATTCAATTTCAAAATATTTTATGAGGTAAAACCATTAAATCGTCATTCTTTTAAAGACGTTATGGAAATGAGACTCAGTCCTATCAGTATTGGTAACAACAGCTTTCTTTCTAGTGATTGTAATTTATAATTTCTATTGCGTACTAAACTCTTTGATGTTTAATATAGTCTTCGTGTGTATAAATGCCTTAAATCTTTCTTTGCCTGCAGACTAAGGATAGCAGTGTTATTACATGAAGAGTCTAACTAAAAAATGTGAACATAAACCATTTACGTCATGCTAGATTTGATTAACCATGGAATAAGAAAGTAATGCGAAATAATAAAGAGTCCTTATACTTTTATTCTATCTTCCAAAGCTTTGAAAGTCTGAAGGATTTATCTCTTCATTACATACTGCTATCCATTAAACTAAGTTAGTGTGAAAGAACTAAATTCTTCTACACCTAAGTTATGTGTAAAATATGGCCCAGTTATGGTTATTACTCATCAAAGGTTACCTTTTTTTCAAGCTTGATAGTTACTATAATGCTTAGCACTTTTGTTTACAAACTTAATGGTTTATACAACAAATATTTGAATGCATAACTAGAGCTATTCTCACAAGATGGATCTCTTATCATGAATAGGTTTTATAAATTTCCTTTCATAGTTATTCAAAGGCATATCCTTAATGGATTTATAGCCATTGAAAGAATGCATAATATGTTAGTATAATAAATGGTAGTAATATTGACCCCGCCCTTGGTGAGCTTAAAGGCATAAATTTTATGTGGATGATTCTTTTGTTAGATGATAAGTAGCATAACCCTTGCCATACTTATAATAGTTGTTGAAAGATTACTTTGCAAAGTATAAATAATAGGGTCATGAAATGGACCGTGCCATCACTAATGTAAGGTTTAACCTTGATCTAAGTTTTTATAATCTTTTACTATATGCTCCTCTTGCTTGTATGATGTGCTAGGTCACATATTATCATGCCATTGCTACGTTAGAATCATTTGATTAAATTAAATATTATAAGGCATCACCTTGGATAGGTTAATCATTTGAGCGAATACTTGCAATGTATAAAAAGACGGTGCAATGTATAAATGCAAAGGGGTCGTCGAACAGACCACATTCCATGACGAGTTATGGTTTATCATTTATCAAGAATTATAATTGTTTGATTGAAAAGTATGTCAAAAATGTAAAACAATGGGTCGTATTATTCCCCACGCCATTGATGATTTTTATGACATAGTTTTATAGTAATAATTCCTTATTTACCATGCAACATGCAGGTTAGGTTGACAAAGGGAGTATGGACTAAGGTGAAACCTCCGAATTCCCAAATGATTGGAAATAATACTCATTGTTTCATTGCTCGTAGGGACTATATGATCCCACCCACTGCATGCAAATAATTTGTAAGTGGACGTGGAAACACCGTAGCCAAGATTTGGGTGATTAAAAGGACTCTCTTGAACCCTAGACTTATTATTTCGTTCGTGGTTTTCGGCCTTCGGCTTCTCTGCAACTGTGCTAGTTTCCCACCCCGCCACTCTGCAACATGTCGCTGACCGTCTCTCGGCTTAGGTTCTTTGTTTCCTGTATGTTGTGAGCTCGCTCCGCACATTTGTGAGAAGAGAATTGTGAACCACGTTGTTGCTGCTTGGGCTGGGTTATTTATTCCTCTGGGGTTTATCCCTCGCTGGTCACTCCTTCCAGCAATCTCCAGAATACAATGTTTTATTCACCTGCAGCCCAGTTGTGAGTGCCGTGGCTTCACCTCTTGAGTTTTGTAAGGCTTTAGGGTTTCGCAGCAAACTGTGTTTTTGGTTTGAGAACCAATACGACACAACTGTTTATACTTGCTGGCCAGTGACTGCAAATCTCTGTCGCTGTGGGTTGATACTGTGTAATAATACTTTCTCCCTTGCAGTTGATGAAAGGTTTACTTCTCTTCACGCTGGTGGTAGTGCTTCTTCTCGTGGGTGGTTACATTTTGGTGAAGTTTTGAGGTAAGAAAACACTATTTACCATTTTGGTTATCTTTGCAGACTTAATTCGATATAATATTGCCTATATTAATGCAGGGTATTAACACTATTGTTTTTTATGCTGCACAGGTGTCAACCTATCCTCTTTTGCGTGAAAGGTGAAAAGCTGTAAAAACTGCAGCTCACGGGTAAGCCTTGGATATCCATGGATGTTCTTCCTTGTCCGGTCCTTTATGAGACCTTTGCTAGTTGGTCGTCGTGGCCTGCAAAACCCTCGGGGTTTTGGTTACCTGGGTTGCTTGACTCACTGTTTTTAGTTGATGTTAAAACCCTTGCTTTATGTGGGGTTTCCGGCTTAGGCCGTGACTGTAAATTTTGGTTTTTGTTCTTGTTACTGTGTTTATAAGTATAAATGAAAGTAGGCTGGTAAAGCCTTACTCTGTAAATTTTGTTTGAAGCTGTGAGTGCATTAAACTAAGTTAGACTCTTTCAGTTTATTATCTCTGTTGTACATTTTGATACTAGTAGGGTTTTACCCTAACTCGATGATATAAAAAGTATTTACAGTTCCTTTAAAGCTATCTTTTATTTACAATGCACTTCTGTAATTTGTTGGGTTATTACTTATGTTGTATAATGGTTGGTTAAGCTCAGTGAATCGAGCATGTTATTACTCTATTGGTTTATTTCCTGCACATTATTGCATTTGAATTTTACCCTGTAGTATTATTTAAATATTACCTGCTAGGTTTCTGTACATTGTTTTTATATTAATTTACTTTATTATAATAGAATTTGTAAATATTGTTATATAATTTTTAACCTTCGGAATATAAGAATTTCATGTTGTTAGTGTTGTACTTGTGTAACTGATAGTTACATATTTTAAGTACAGAATTTATATTTACCTAGTATTTATTATAAAGAAATAAGAATGTTATTTCATTTATAAACCAATGTTGTTTCTATAATTAGATGCATTATTTTTGTACCTAGTCTATTTATAGGTATATAATAAGATAGTATTGTATTGTTGTAATCTTATACTTTCTACACTAAATAATTTATAAGAAATACCTTCTGTATTCTATATTATCTTGTTTAAGTTATAATATTAGCATTTATAAAATAAAAGACATAACAACTGTCTATGTTCTGTATTTGTTAACACTTTATAATGGATAGGTCAGTAGCTGTAGATCATGTTTTAGCTTAGCTAGATAAAAATGAATGAAATAATTACGTTACCATCCATAAATAAATCCTGAAGCCAACTAGTTTATCTGTAGAGTTAAATCAAGATTTTAGCTATTCTTACTCACAGTTTAGTTGCTATACATACAGTAGTTAATCACCCTAAGCTGGAAGAAATGAACTGTAAAGTTAAAAACATTTTTATTTAGTCTAACCCTACTCTATTTTAACTAATATTTATTTTTCTTTTGGTTTCAAAATAAGTAATAAGATTACAGAATGAATGCTTGTGTAGAGAACTGTTTATCTACCAAAACATATTACTGTAAATACAATGATATACCTTATTTTCTCCTACTGATAATCTGACAATTACAGTCTAGGTCTAACACTACTCTATGCACAGGTTAGTAATTCTTCTGATAACAGATAAAAGAAATATTCTATTATTCAAGCTAACTTCTTATTCTATATTTACATCATACTATTTTCATTTAATTACCCCACCTGTGCTAGAGTACGATCTGGATTACTCTAGATGGGGAAAAACACAGGTAGGATTTGTTTCTCATTAAGAATAACTTCATTACTAATCAAACTAAGACATCCTATCCTCTAAGTTTTTACATCGTAAACTGCAAATGCATCATTCAATCATACACAGATAATAACACAGAAATTAATAAATAACAGAACCTATTCTTAGATCTTGGTCGACAACAGGAATGGGAGGCCATTCCTCCCTACCAAATACTAGAGAGTGCTCAAACAATGACTCCTCAGGACCCCCGAGCTTGCTCTGGTCTCCCTGGCTCGAACTAGATGCAACAATATTCTAGTACTAGTCTTGAGACTCAATACCAGTATTGAAATTATCAATCAATTCTCTCAGCTAGCAAGCTGTATCAGACCAAGTTACTGCAATTTATTTCTCAAAACACCTTCCTTACAGTTTTCCCTTTTCCCCAATGAATTCCTTGAAGTGCATTCCTCCTGAATGATTCTTCTCCTGGAAAATATCTGAGTAGCCTCAGTTCTCTACATTGGGTACTTTTAAAAGATTGCCTAGGTCTTTTTGGGTTAGTTGTCATTAATTGAGCCACCTGCTCTGATCCCACTTTCTTGGGGGATCATGACCCCAAATGTAGGGAAGTTGCCACCTGCAACATAGGAAGTGTTTGAGGATGCTTCCACTTGTCTTTTGCTCTCCACCTAGTTCCTTCCACCAGTTTGACCAGTAACACTCTCATTAACAGCTTTCCCAAGCTGTTGTCTCCATTTTTTTATTTATTAAAAATAAAATATTCAGAATTACACTTCACATATTTTGACTCTACTGAGTTAGTAGTTTCTACTTAGCATTAAATTTAACATAATGTATTAGGAATCGAATTAAAGCAAATAACATTATTTTACAAAATTGGAGTATGTGACATACACACCCCCTTAAAATGTAACATCATCCTCGATGTTACTTATTCTTCATCCTCTGTAGTCCCCTGGAACAGATTTGGGTATGCTTCACGCATCTTACTTTCCAGTTCCCAGGTGGCCTCTTCAAAATTAAGGTGCTTCCATTGCACCTTCACCTATCCAATGGAGCGGTTCCGTAGTGTAATTTCCCTCCTCCCGAGGATACAGTCCGGTTCCACCATAATTTCTCCTTCTGGTTCCACCTGTACAACATTCCAATCAACCACATGAGTAGCATCATGAATATATTTATTTAAAACAGAGATATGAAAAAAATTATGTACTTTCAAGTTAGCTGGTAATGCTAGTTGGTAAGCAACTTGACCACTCCTAGATAAAATTTCAAATGGACCACAGTAACGTGGTGCCAACTTTGCACAACTCCCCAGTCTTAGAGAGCTTTCCTTGGGCCTTACCTTGATGAACACATGTTCACCTACCTGGAACTCCTTTGGATTTCTTTTCAAGTCTGCTTGACTCTTTTGCCGATCCTATGCCACCTTCAAATTTCCCTGCACTTGCTTCACAATTTCCTCCATTTCTTTCAACAATTTTGGTCCTAACACTAATCTATCTACTGGATTATTCTAAGAGATAGGAGTGTTGCATTTTCGTCCATATAAAATTTCAAATGGACTAAATTTAGCTGATGACTAATAGTTATTGTTATATGCGAACTCTGCTAGATGTAAATAGTCTTCCCACTTACCTGTCTGATCTTTCACATACATTCTCAATAAATCTTCCAGTCCCTGATTTACTCTTTCAGTGTTCCCATCTGTTTGAGGATGGAAGGAAGTATTGAAATTCAATGTTGTATTTAATCCTTTAAACAAGGACTTCCAAAAAATTCCCATGAATTTAGGATCTCTGTCTGAGATTATAACTTTCGGTACTCCATGTAACATAAAAATCTGCTTTAAGAAGATATCAGCTATATTGGCAGCCTTGTAAGTAGTTTTAACAGGAATAAAATGTGCTGCATTGCTTAACTTATCAACCACCACCATAATAGAGTCATTTTGATTCTGATTTCTAGGCAGTCCAGTAATAAAATCTAAGCTAATCACTTCCCATTTCTAGCTAGGAATAGGTAAAGGTTGTAGCAAACCAGTTGGGTGTTGGTGTTCAGTTTTTACCTGTTGACATTATAAACACCTTGCAATGTATTCAGCTACTTCAGTTTTCATATTAGGCCATAAATATTCTTTTCTTAGCTTGGTTATAGTCTTTTGATAACTTGGGTGACTGGAATATGGTGTTTTATGGACTTCACCCAGAATTAACAACTTAACCTTAGGCACATTAGGTACATACAGTTTATCTTTAAATAATAAAAATTCATTTTCATTTAAACTATAACCCTTTATTAAGCTTTCTGAAGGTTATTCCTTAGTGGTAATTTGCAATTTCTGATAACTTTCATTTTGTTTTATCCCTTCTTTAATATGTTCATTTAGATATGAAGCATAAGTGCTGATTGCTGCTGTAAAGTTCAACTTAGCATTTCTGCTTAATGCATCAACCACCTTATTTTCCTTACCTTTTATATGCTGGATTTCAAAGTCATACTCGCTTAAGAAAGCTAACCACCTAGCTTGTCTAGCGTTTAAATTAGGTTGATCTAGAAGATATTTCAGTCCTTTATTATCAGTCATTAAAATAAATTTTCTGCCAATTAAATGATGTCGCCACATTTTTAAGGCATGTATTACTGCTGCTAGTTCTAGATCATAAGTTGTGTAATTCTTTTTGTGAATTTTTAACTTTCTAGACTCATACGCAATGACATGCCCTTCTTGAGTCAGAACACCGCCTAAGCCATCATTACAGGCATCGGTGCATACTACGAAGTCTTTATTTGTATTTTCTATTCTTAGAATAGGTGCACTATTCAATAGAGTTTTTAACTTCTTAAAACTTTCTTCACACTTCAGGTTCTAGTCAAACTTCTTTCCTTTCTTTTGTAAGGAAGTTATCGGATTTTCTATCCTTGAAAAGCCTTCAATGAATCTCCGGTAATAATTGGTAATTCCCATGAATGACCTAACATCCGTTACATCTTTAGGAACTGGCCAATCTTCGATTTCTCGTATCTTTTCAGGATCTACTGAAATTCCTTCCTTAGTCACTACGTGACCTAAGTACTGGATTTCATCTTTAAAGAAGTCACACTTACTAAACTTCGCAAAGAGTTGTTGTTCTCGCAACTCTTGTAAAACTATTTTTAGGTGTTCTTTATGTTCTTCTTCTGTTTTTGGGTAAATTAGGATGTCGTCGATAAACACGACCACAAACTTCTCTAAATACTTATGCATTATATTGTTCATTAAGCACATAAAGACAGCTGGGGCGTTAGTAAGCCCAAATGGAATTACGACAAACTCGTAATGTCCATACCTTGTTCTAAAGGCTGTCTTGAAGATATCTTCATCTTTAATTCTTACTTGATGATATCCTGACCTCAAATCTATCTTTGAAAACACCGTGGCTCCACGTAGTTGATCAAACAGATCATCTATGCAGGGCCACGGATATCTATTTTTAATGGTCATATTGTTTAGCTGATGGTAGTCTATGCATAATCGCATGGTTCCGTCTTTCTTTTTATTAAAGATGACCGGTGCTCCCCAAGGAGACACACTAGGTCGAATGTACTTTTTATCAATTAACTCTTTTAACTATGATTTTAACTCATTAAGTTCTAAAATGTTCATTTGATAAGGAGCATTTGAACTAGGTAGCGCACCTAGTATCAGTTCAATGGTGAAATCCAAGTCCCTCTTTGGAGGTAATCCTAGAATTTCTTCTGGGAATACGTCATTATATTCTTTTAAAACAGGAATATTTTCTATTTTTAACTTATCTGTTTTAGTTTTACCTTCCTCATCTGTAATAGTTACTGCATAGGCTTTACATCATTTTCTAACAGCTCTTTTAAGTTGTAAAGCAGAAATATGCCTTATTATAGTTTTTCTAGGAATACCCTTAACCTTTACTGGTTGTTCATCACTATTTAAGCACGTGAAAGTTTTATCGTAAGAATTTAAAATTACTTTATGTTGTTCTAACTAGTCCATGCCAATCAACAAATCATATGAGCCAAGTGGAAAAACATTAAGCTTAACTATAGTTTTAAATTCATCCATAATTAAAGCACATTCTTTCACACAACAGGTTACTTTTCTTTTTTCCCCAGTGGCTAATTGAACTAATCGAGAATTCTCAAACTTATCGATAGACAACTTACATTTCTCCACTATCTGAGGTGTAATATAACTGAGACTATCTCCTGGATCAATTAAAATGGTTACAAGGGTCTGATTAATCATACCTTCTACTTCCACCATGGAAGTCTGATAGTCAGCTTGGCGGTTCTCCAAAGCCATGTTAATTCTGGGCATGCTCCTTGCTAGTTCCCCAATGGTCATCTTGTCCTGTACAGTATGAATATTGCTGACAATCTTTTTCTGGTTTGGACAGACCGAGGCATAGTGTGGGCCATTACATTCCCAGCACTTAACAGGCTCTTTACGTTCAAAACTCTTTGTAAAATTTCCATGGTTATTTGCAGCTTCCTTGCCCTTAAAATTATTCGAATTGTTGGAAGTACAATTCCTGTTTCCCTGGAAATTTTTGTTGTTAGAATAATTTTTGGTCTTATTATTCTTGAAATTTCTATGATGTACAAATTCCTTCTTCTTAAATTCAGGCTGATTGTTATTTTTCTTAGCCTTCCAATTGGCCAAGCCTTCTTTCTTTCGGTTCTGCTCAAAACAAAAATTAGCCTTCCTCATAGCTTCCTCTAGAGTCTTCGGGTTATCATACTCAATTCTATCCTTAATATGATACGGTAGACAACTGATAAATTGTTGCACTTTAGGTTTCTCGTCTACTAAGTAGGGTACATACCTAAGCAAGCTTAAGAATTTACTATTCATATCCTTCATCGTCATGGAACCTAACTTCAATTCATAAAACTCTTTAGCTCTTTCCTCATAATATTGCTCAGAAAGAAATTTCTTTTTGAAATACCTTTTAAAGGTACTCCAATTAACTTCCTTCTCTCTTATACCCTTGACTCTCTTCAGGTCCTGCCACCATATGTCAGCTTTTTCGAAGAGGTTATATATTTCCATCCTTTCCTTTAATTGATTAGAATAATTATATATATGAAAATACTTCTTCATCCCAGATAACCAGGACTCTACTTCCTCCCCTTTCTCAGTCTCTCCATTAAAAGTTGGGGGCTTTATCTTTTTGAACTCCCCTGAGATTTCCTCATATGGTTTGTATTTCTTCTTTCTGTCATACAAATCATCTTCACTACTGTCACTAGTAGTATGGTAACTTTGTCATTCACAAAACCCTTCAGATGATGAACTACTCAGTTTTTGCAAGCTTCATCTTTTTGGACTTTCTTTGATGACTGACATCTTCAGATCCTGATCTTCTACTCCTTCCTTCAGTTTGGAATTTTTCTATTAAAATTTGGTTCAATTCTTCTTGAGCCTTTAGGATCCTTTCATTCTCTCTCTTTACTGATTCCATTTAAGTCTTTAAATCTTTTACTATCTGTAAACGCTCTGAGTAGTTAGCAGTCCCCTCTTCTAACATAGGTTCTCTGGGCAAATTTCTTGTTTCTGTATCTGGAGACTCCTCCTGTGCATACTCTCCTAGCTTTTCCATACCTGCCTGTTAAACTTCAGAAAAAGAAAATTTTATGTTTTTAACATAAAACAAAATATATGTTCGCATATTATTTTAATTTACTGTTCTATGAAATCTAGTTGGGCTACATCAAGGCCTAGTGTTTGAACCTTGTGCTCTGATACCACATGTCAAAACCCCAAATTTTTTGAAAAATTTAAAAATTTAAAAATATAGATAATATTCATAAATGCAGTCAACTAATTGTTTTCATTAGTTATATGTGAATGATTTCATTATCTGAATTATCTACTTGATTATGTTTATCTTATAGAACAATTCTTTTTCATTTTAATGACTTGTTTTTCTTTGCAACCACAAGGTGGAACTGTCATGATATTCTAGGCTTACTTAGCTTTTGAGCTAACGCAAAAAGTTTACCTACTCTTACATATTTACAGGTAAGAAAGATCCGGTGCTGCTTGTCCATAATCATTATGCATACAGATATATGTTTAGTAAAAGAATATAAATGCTATTCAATTTCAAAATACTTTATGAGGTAAAACCATTAAATCATCATTCTTTTAAAGACGTTATGGAAACGAGGCTCAGTCCTATCAGTATTGGTAACAACAACTTTCTTTCTAGTGATTGTAATTTATAATTTCTATTGCGTACTAAACTCTTCGATGTTTAATATAGTCATCGTGTGTATAAATGCCTTAAATCTTTCTTTGCCTGCAGACTAAGGATGGCAGTGTTATTACATGAAGAGTCTAATTAAAAAATGTGAACATAAACCATTTACATCATGCTAGATTTGATTACCCATGGAATAAGAAAGTAATGCGAAATAATAAAGAGTCCTTATACTTTTATTCTATCTTCCAAAGCTTTGAAAGTCTGAAGGATTTATCTCTTCATTACATACTGCTATCCGTTAAACTAAGTTAGTGTGAAAGAACTAAATTCTTCTA
This sequence comes from Pseudotsuga menziesii, assembly GCA_001517045.1. NCBI lineage: Eukaryota > Viridiplantae > Streptophyta > Pinopsida > Pinales > Pinaceae > Pseudotsuga > Pseudotsuga menziesii. The sequence continues at coordinate 153,436 of LPNX010718744.1, read as the reverse complement.
CACCTAACTTATGCATAAAATATGGCCCAGTTATGGTTATTACTCATCATAGGTTACCTTTTTGTCAAGCTTGATAGTTACTATAATGCTTAGCACTTTTGTTTACAAACTTAATGGTTTATACAACAAATATTCGAATGCATAACTAGAGCTATTCTCACAAGATGGATATCTTATCATGAATAGGTTTTATAAATTTCCTTTCATAGTTATTAAAAGGCATATCCTTAATGGATTTATAGCCATTGAAAGAATGCATAATATGTTAGTATAATAAATGGTAGTAATATTGACCCCGCCCTTGGTGAGCTTAAAGGCATAACTTTTATGTGGATGATTCTTTTATTAGATGATAAGTGGCATAACCCTTGCCATACTTATCATAGTTGTTGAAAGATTACTTTGCAAAGTATAAATAATAGGGTCATGAAATGGACCGTGCCATCACGAATGTAAGGTTTAACCTTGATCTAAGTTTTTATCATCTTTTACTATATGCTCCTATTGCTTGTATGATGTGCTAGGTCACATATTATCATGCCATTGCTACGTTATAATCATTTGATTAAATTAAATATTATAAGGCATCACCTTGGATAGGTTAATCATTTGATCAAATACTTGCAATGTATAAAAAGAAGGTGCAATGTATAAATGCAAGGGGTCGTCGAGCATACCGCATTCCATGATGAGTTATGGTTTATCCTTTGTTAAGAGTTATAATTGTTTGATTGAAAAGTATGTCAAAAATGTAAAACGATGGATCGTATTATTCCCCACGCCATTGATGATTTTTATGACATAGTTTTATAGTAATAATTCCTTATTTACCATGCAACGTGCAAGTTAGGTTGACAAAGGGAGTATGCACTAAGGTGAAACCTCCGAATTCCCAAATGATTGGAAATAATACTGATTGTTTCATTGCTCATAGGGACTATATGATCCCACCCACTGCATGCAAATAATTTGTAAGTGGACGTGGAAACACCGTAGACAAGAGTTGGGTAATTAAAAGGACTCTCTCGAACCCTAGACTTATTATTTCGTCTGTGGTTTTTGGCCTTCGGCCGCTCTGCAATTGTGCTAGTTTCCTGCCCCGCCACTCTGCAACATGTAGCTGACAGTCTCTCGGCTTAGCTTCTTTTTTTCCTGTATTTTGTGAGCTCACCCTGCACGTTTATGAGAAGAGAATTGTGAACCACGTTGTTGCTGCTTCGGCTAGGATATTTATTCCTACGGGGTTTATCCCTCACTGCTCGCTCCTTCCAGCAATCTCCAGACTGCAATGTTTTATTCACCCGCAGCCCAGTTGTGAGTTCTGTGGCTTCACCTCTTGAGTTTTGTAAGGTTTTAGGGTTTTGCAGGAAACTGTGTTTTTGGTTTGAGAACCAATACGGCACAAGTGTTTATACTTTTTGGCTGGTGACTGCAAATATCTGTCACTGTGGGTCGATACTGTGTAATAATACTTTCTCCCTTGCAGTTGATGAAAGGTTTACTTCTCTTCATGATGGTGGTAGTGCTTCTTCTCGTGGGTGGTTACGTTTCGATGAAGTTTTGAGGTAAGAAAACACTATTTACCTTTTTGGTTATCTTTACAGATTTAATTCGATATAATATTGCTTATATTAATGCAGGGTATTAACAGTATTGTTTTTTATGCTGCATAGGTGTTGACCTGTCCTCTTTTTGGTGAAAGGTGCAAATCTGTAACAACTGCGACTCACGGGTAAGCCTTTGACATCCATGGTTGTTCTTCCTTGTCCAGTCCTTTATGGTACCTTTGCTGGTTGGTCACCGTGGCCTGCAAAACCCTCGGGGTTTTGGTTACCTAGGTTACTTGACTTGCTGTTTTTAGTTGATGTTAAAACCCTTGCTTTATCCGGGGTTTTCGGCTTAGGCCGTGACTGTAAATTTTGGTTTTTGTTCTTGTTACTGTGTTTATAAGTATAAATGAAAGTAGGCTGGTAAAGCCTTACTCTGTAAATTTTGTTTGAAGCCGTGAGTGCATTAAACTGAGTTAGACTCTTTCAGTTTATTATCTCTGTTGTACATTTTGATACTAGTAGGGTTTTACCCTAACTCGATGATATAAAAAGTATTTACAGTTCCTTTAAAGTTATCTTTTATTTACAATGCACTTTTATAATTTGTTGGGTTATTACTTATGTTGTATAATGGTTGCTTAAGCTCGGTGAATCGAGCATGTTATTACTCTGTTGGTTTATTTCCTGCGCGTTATTGCATTTGAATTTTACCCTGTAGTATTGTTTAAATATTACCTTCTAGGGTTTCTGTACATTCTTTTTATATTAATTTACTTTATTATAATAGAATTTGTAAATATTGTTATATAATTTTTAACCTTCGGAATATAAGAATTTCATGTTGTTAGTGTTGTACTTGTGTAACTGATAGTTACATCTTTTAAGTACAGAATTTATATTTACCTAGTATTTATTATAAAGGAATAAGAATGTTATTTCATTTATAAACCAATGTTGTTTCTATAATTAGATGGATTATGTTTGTACCTAGTCTATTTATAGGTATATAATAAGATAGTATTCTATTGTTGTAATCTTATACTTTCTACACTAAATAATTTATAAGAAATACCTTCTGTATTCTATATTATCCTGTTTAAGTTATAATATTAGCATTTATAAAATAAAAGACATAACAACTATCTATGTTCTGTATTTGTTAACATTTTATAAAGGATAGGTCAGTAGCTGTAGATCATGTTTTAGCTTAGCTAGATAAAAATGAATGAAATAATTACGTTACCATCCATAAATAAATCCTGAAACCAACTAGTTTATCTGTAGAGTTAAATCAATATTTGAGCTATTCTTACTCACAGTTTAGTTGCTATACATACAGTAGATAATTACCCTTAGCTGGAAATAATAAACTGTAAACTTAAAAACATTTTTATTTAGTCTAACCCTACTCTATTTTAACTAATATTTCTTTTTCTTTTGGTTTCAAAATAAGTAATAAGATTACAGAATGAATGCTTGTGTAGAGAACTGTTTATCTACCAAAACATATTACTGTAAATACAATGATATAGCTTCTTTTCTCCCATTGATAATCTGACAATTACAGTCTAGGTCTAACACTACTTTATGCACAGGTTAGTAATTCTTCTGATAACAGATAAAAGAAACATTCTATTATTCAAGCTAACTTCTTATTCTATATTTACATCATACTATTTTCATTTAATTACCCCACCTATGCTAGAGTACGATCTAGATTACTCCAAATGGGGAAAAACATAGGTAGGATTTGTTTCTCATTAAGAATAACTTCATTACTAATCAAACTAAGACATCCTATCCTCTAAGTTTTTACATCGTAAATTGCAAATGCATCATTCAATCATACAAAGATAATAACATAGAAATTAATAAATAACAAAACCTGTTCTTAGAGCTTGGTCAACAACAGCAATGGGAGGTCGTTCCTCCCTACCAACTCCTAGAGAGTGCTTAAACAACAACTCCTTAAGACCCCCGAGCTTGCTCTGGTCTCCCTGGCTGGAACTAGGTGAAGTAATATTCAAGTACTATTCCTGAGACTCAATACCAGTCCTGATCTTATCAGTCAATTCTCTTAGCTAGCAAGCTGTATCAGACCAAGTTACTGTAGTTTATCTCTCAAAACACCTTCCTTACAGTTTTCCCTTTTCCCCAATGAATTCCTTGAAGTGCATTCCTCCTGAATGATTCTTCTCCTGGAAAATATCTGAGCAACCTCAACTCTCTACATTGGGTACTTTTAAAAGATTGCCTAGGTCTTTTTGGGTTAGTTGTCATTAATTGAGCCACCTGCTCTGATCCCACTTTCTTGGGGGATCATGACCCCAAATGTAGGGAAGTTTCCACCTGCAACATAGGAAGTGTTTGAGGATGCTGCCACTTATCTTTTGCTCTCCACCTAGTTCCTTCCACTAGTTTGACCAGTAACACTCTTATTAACAGCTCTCCCAAGTTGGTGTCTCCATTTTATTTATTTATTAAAAATAAAATATTCAGATTACACTCCACGTCTTTTGACTCTGCTGAGTCATCAGTTTCTACTTAGCATTAAATTGAACATAATGTATTAGGAATCGAATTAAAACTAATAACATTATTTTACAAAATTGGGGTATGTGACACACCCGATCTCATACTGAAGCAACACCCCGAAGTGCTCTTCCTATCAATGGAACTGCTTGCCCAATCTGAATCCTCATAACCCTCTAGGTTAATCTTCTGATTCACTTCATACTTGAGCCCATAATCAACTGTACCCTTTAGGTACCTCACTAAATGCTTTACAACCATCAGGTGAACATGTCTCAATGTGTTCAACAAAGCAAATATTTGGTCTCGTATTTGTTAGGTACATCAGGGAACAAATCATCTGACGATACATCATGGCATCAATTGACTTTGATGAAGCAACACTTTATAGCTTCAGGCTCGATGCCATAGGTGTGGTCATGGCATTGGATTCCATCATCCTGAACCTCTTAGGATATCCACTAAATACTTCCCTTGTCCTAGGGAGATTCCATCCACATTCTACCACACCTCCATGCCTAGAAATTAGTGCATCAGATCCAAGTACTTCATCTCGAACTCGGAAGCAAGTATCCTTCTTGAAACTTTAATGAGTTCCTCTTTTCTGTCAGGAACAAGTCATCGAATATAACAGGAGCATCACTAGTCTTCCACCTTCAACCTTGAAGGAAAGGTTGGAATCCACTTTACTCTCAGTAAATCCTAGAGCCATCAGTAAGTTTTCCATCCTGTCGTACCATGTCGAATCTCAGGATCTTCTACAGTCACTCCCTTTGAAGTGGTGCATCACTCTTCCTCTGCCTTTCATAGTCTATGTATTGAAACATTCTGTACTAGAGTGACAAGTAGCTTCTCTGCTACTAATATTCTATGTATCCATCTAGGGTCATTGGATACCAAGATTGTCTATCTTGAAAATTTTCTTCTCACACCCATCTGCGAGCTTGTCATCCTCTATAAGATTTCATCTTCAACCTTGTAGAAAAAGGTTAAGATATTCATTACTCTAGGAGATCTTCAAGCTCCTCATGTATGTGTTATCCCATGGGTGTCTTGTGATATCGTACAAGGCCTTATTTAATTTGCACACATGAGTCTGTTTGTCATGTGTCTTCACTTCTAGTGGATGCAAATGTCTCTTCATATTATATGCCTTCTTTCCATGAGAAGCCTCGTGCTATGAATATTTCCTTCTATCCCAAGATGTTGTCATCTACTGCATGATGGATCTTGTAGATCCATATGGAAGATACTACGGACTTCCCTTCAGCTCTCGATACCGCATCCTAGACATCATTCTTCTTGAACTGGTACACTCCTTCCCTTTCTTCTTGGATATTTCTTCATAGCTGGAAGGTTCTACATCAATGATGTCGCTCAACAATGTCACATAACTGCATTGTTTCTGAGACCTCTTTCTTTCTTTGAAATTATCGTCATATTATTCTTCATCTTGGATTATTTCTCAAACTGTCGTCACTTGTTCTTCGGAACAAGTCTCATCTTTATTTTCTTATAGGAAATTGTACATGATATTTCCTACAAGTCAAATGCATTAGTTGTATGGTTAGAAACATTTCATAAGGCATATTCATAATGGAAAATTCTTATGCATAAAGATATAATCATGCAACTATTTTAGCCAATGCAACATTCATCCATATCTCACGGAAACTTTCTAGATGCCTTCCATCTCTACCATGACATCATTGACATTGTGCACTAATCCAATATGTCAGCAAAAGGTTTCATTCTAGATAATTAGAAATGGAGAGTTGTATAGCACCATGAGCTACTTACCCATCACATCCATATTAGTAGTATACTGTCATTAATGCAAATATGCATAACACATCAACTAAATATAAACAAATGCATAACCAAATAATATCATGAAATGACAATTGAATACTTATATTTATTTGTTTCGTGGGTGGAGTCCTTATTGATCCTTCAACTTCATCATCTTCTTCACTCATAACAACATCATTTCAGCTCAGGTATGTATGAATTTAAGGTTTATATGAAATCTATTTATTATTATCATTTTTATGATTTTATTAATTAAAATTGACATTATTAAAGCACATTTGATGTATTAATTAATTTATATATTTGTTTTCATATTTTACAATCTTTTTGACAAATTAATAACAAGAACGCATTCAGCTTGCCTTGCGCACAGCACGTCTATCTTGACGTCCATCTTGTCATCCAGCCTGCTGCACAAAACATGTTGGTAGTTTTCTAGGTGTTGAAACGTGTTGCTATAGACTGTAGTCCTGAAGCGTGCCAGGAAACAGACACTTCATTCACCCTAGATCGATGCCTAGCGTATCCAACTCACGGCCCAGCTTGTTGTTCAGCTTTCTGTCCATATCGCTAACCAGACTATGCGCTGTTGAGAATTAATTTCAGGCATTTAAAATGTGAAACAACCTGCAAACGTCCTGTCATCCACGTGTCTGGGTAATGGAGCTCGTGTTCTAGATAATACGCCAACTTACAGCCTCCTTTGTTGACACCTTTACTGCTGATAACGTGCTCGGTTTCTATGTTAACCTAGGTTCTAGAAAAATAGTGGTGCATTTGTTATCAATCCAAATGGCAATTCTCCATCCGAGTGCCAACATTCTTTATGTTGGTACACAAAAGGACATATTAGGATTGAATTTTTCCAAAACACTATAGATAGGCATGACTTGGGATGCATTTACCCTTAAATGAGCTTGCTATATAATATTTCTAAGTGTTGAGTTGTGTACGTGAATATCTCCATTGCAACTCGCGTACTGTACGTGACTATCTGCATTGCAACCCGCATACATCAGCATACATGGGTTTCCTTTGATCAACTCGTGTGTCATACGTGGGTTTCCTATATCAATAGCCGCGTACACCTTAGTTTGACCTTAAAAAATATAAAACGTGATTAATTGAGATTAGTTGGGCCCTAACCCTTAACTATCCCAATTGTTTCAACCACCCCAACCTTCGAAATCACTCTATTTCCCAAAGTATAAATAGAGGCCTTGGGGAGGGTATTAATCAATCAAGATTGGAGAGAAAAGTTATGCTGGTGGTATATCTTCAGAAGTCTTGGAGTAGCAGAACTCAGAGCCCTTTGGTTGCAAAGGAGTCCTTGTATCATAAGCTGGGTTGTACTCTTATCTCATTCACCGATTGTTAATAAAGAGATTTCTTCTTCCAACATTGTGTTGAGTCTATTTCATGTATCGTGGTTAATGAATGTATTTGATTATATATTTGATATATCGTTTATCTAACCTCTTATGTATACATGCATGAGATATTACTTGGAGAATTTTCTCTTTACAGGTTAAAGAGGTGCATCCTTGGAAGCTTTGGAGAGAAGAGGAGTGGGAGAAGATCAAGCTTGGATCAACCGTCAGTAATCAGGTAAGTCAAGACTTTCTTCCTATTCCCTTTCTATTCTCTGGTAAAGCATATTGTCTGGAAGGTTAGTAGTAAGTTGGTAAGCCCAGAACCTAGGTTACAAGGGTGCTTAATCTTGAACAACAGAACTGGCAACTCCACTGGGGAGTCCAGCCTGCTGTGGGTTAGTCCTGTAGATACTTTCCAGTATTTGCTCTGATTTAGTGTATGGTTTTATATCTTGGATTTGATTTACAGTAGTGTTTTAGAGACCTATATTTTTTTTCTATTTGAAAAAAATTTATTGTGTACACGGGTTGTTGTGCTACACATTCATGTACAACAACTTGTATACGCGAATTGTTATACTGGACAGTCCTGTACAGTACGTAGGTTGTTCTATTAGATAGTCATGTACACCTTTTAGCAGCATATTTTTAGGTAGGGTTGCTTGTCCCTGTATTATTTGGATTTTTCTCTGCTTTGGGGTCTTCTAGTGTTGGAATCTTGCCGTAGATCTGAAATTCATGTACACCATACTTTGTGCTTTTCAGTAAGCCCTTGAGTTTTTGTTATTTGAGTCTTCTTTCATTTAGCAATTTGAAGTGGATTATCTTGTTTGGGTGATAGTTTTAGTGTTGTGTATTTGAATCAGTGATCAGGATTTTAGATACCTTGTACTCTGTACTACTTTCAAGTAGTCTCAGTTTGTCAGTTTCCCTTTAGTGATTTCAGTGGATTTTATTCATTGTTTCTTCCCAAGCTAGGTGTTTTCCAAGTTTCCTCCTTAGGTGGTTGAATTTAGTTCTTACAAGTCTGCCATACTTCATATTGTTTGATTTATGATTTGATTATTCAAGCATACTCAAGAATTTTTGCATTTAGGTGCATAGTAATTTTTGAAGAGTTTGAAAAGTGAAGAAAAAACATTGGAAACATTTGGATTTTAATTTCATATCGTAGTTTTATTTTCAGTATTTTCGAATAAAATCTCAAAAATTACAAAAAAAAGTCTTAGTCTTCTCTTACTTAGTTGTAATTTCATTAGTTCATATCTACAAAAAGAAAAAGAAGCTTGATTTAAGTAGTTATAATTTGTTTTGGAATTCATTTTATACAACTTTTTACCTTTCTTATTGAGTCTATAATATCATAGTCATTCAGGTTACTTACCCTCCGACTAAGAACGACCTTGAAAATGAATGCTATAATTTAAAACTTATTAGTAAGTTTTGTTTTATAGGGTCATACACCTACTAGCTTAGGCTAGACCTGTGGGATAGGAAGTGTAAACTCCACACAAGTACTTAAATTCAGGCATAGTTGGCTAATCAATAGGTAAATCCTTCTCTATGTTGATAATATCTGGGAAGCTCCTCTCAAACGGGAGTTAAGCACGAGGCCGTGTGGAGGCTTGGACTGAGGAGATAACCCTCTGATTCCTTGTCAAAATGTAGATGAAGGTTTTTGCGCATCTGGGGATTCTGTCCTAGACAGAGTTTCGGGCTTTGCTACCCTGCCCATGCGTAGGAATTAGGCTTGTGACTGTCCCCCCATACTATTGATATAGTTAAGATAGCCTTTAGTCACTTTGACATCTAGGGTTTATACACAGGTAAACCGGAAGGCTATTTCTGGTTCACCTTGGATGGGCTTGGAAGGTAACCCTTTTTGAAAGTGTAGGAGGGCGGTGGGTGATTCCTCCGTTTATGCCTAAGAACCTCTTCAAGGACGCTAAGAAACTGTCTCTCAGCTTTCTTCGGGAAAGAATATCTTATATCCCTTGTGATTGTTGAGACTTTAGAAAATTTTGTAGTGATTGCTGTGTGGTTTATCTGTGTTTTAGCCGACCTTAGGGTGTGAAGAGTCAAATTTACAATCGTGAAGGACCAATCCATCACAAGGTCACAAAGGTTGCAAAACCTTCCTTTGCTTACAACATTGGAACCTCCACCTCCTCCTCAAAGGCGGAGATTAGACACAGACGGTTCTTTCGAATTGATGGGAGTTAGTGAAGCTTTGGGTGAACCAGAACTTAGGGAAAACCATTTTAATTTAACTATAGTTGAGATAGAAGACTTATAGGCTGACGAGTTTGCAAGGAACTTTAATTCACCTCTAACTGACTTAAACGATCCTGTGATTATTCAGGTTAGTCCTTTCAATTCACCCATGATTGGTGTCCCTCTAGGCAAACTAATGTCTATTGTAGGAGAAAGTTCTTCTACTTCCACGTCAGCCACTTCGGCTGAGGGGGTGCCACCTCCCCTGGTAGGTGCCCCTAGAACAAGCATACCTACTACACCTTTAACTCCAGCTAGCTGGGTGGTTCAACCACTGGCTCCCACAAGTTTAGCAGGTACTTCTGGTGGTATGGTCACTGGGATTGCTAGTGTACCTTCAGTTCCTGCTTCCTTCACACACATTGCTCAGACTGGTCCTATAGGATCCTCAACATTTTTCCAGGGTTTTCCTTGGAATGGGGGGCATATTCCCCCATCCAATCCATATGTAGGTCCAACACCAGCATATATAGGGGTGCAGTTTGGATACCCCAATCCTTATGGTCAAATTTTTCAAACTTTGGTTTCAACTCCTTTCACGAGCTCTCCTTTCTCGCTTTTTAGTGGAGGGATACCTGCTCCTGTGTTTCAAACCCCAGCTTTGACTGGGGAAGCTAGAACCTCATACACTGCACCACACATAAACAATCCACTGGCTTATGGATGGAATCCTTTCCAAAGCAGCCCAACCACTTTGCAACCGACAGCAGGGGACAACCCCACCTTCACATATCAGAACATGGCAGAAAGTCCCTCTAATCCCCAAGCTGGTACCTTTAATGCTCTGGTTAGACCTAAGCTCCCTTTCTTGGCAATGTTAAATTTTCCAAATTTGTCGAAACTAATGAATGACCTGATGAGACATAGCTCCTCTTGGCCACCCGTTCCTACCAAGTTGCCCTCGGATATCCCAAAATTCGAAGGCAAAGTTGGCGATGATCCTGGAGCTCATGTCACCACTTTCCATTTGTGGTGATCTTCCAACTCACTGAATGATGATATAGTTCGGTCGAGGCTGTTCCAAAGAACTCTAACCAGTACTGCAGCAAAATGGTATATTGAACTACCTTCTGCTGCGTTTGACAATTTTTGGGACTTGGCTAATGTATTCCTTAGTCACTTCCAACTTCCTGTCCGATATGATTTCAGGACAGACTTGTTGTCTACCTTTCGACAGGACAAGGCCACTCATATTTAGGATCACATCCAAGAGTGGATAAGATGGAAGAGCCTTATAAAATCCACTATTCCTCCCGATTTTTTATTAGAATGGTTCCTTAAATCCCTATTGTCGTATATATCTAAGGATGTATCTACTTTGGGAGTGACCCATGAGGAATGGGCTATCCTCAGGGACCAACAGCTAGATTTGATATATTCTCAGTCTGGGATTTTATATGAAATCATCCCTAATGCACCGAGACCAATGCACAATGTAGAGAAACCTAAGCATGGACCCCATGCCGATGGTGTGGTTGGTTTTGTGAAATATACCACTATAGAGTCTTTGGCTAAACAGCTCCATGAGTTGTCTGTCAAACAATCTATGGCGAAGGTAGCAAAGGCTGCCCCCTCACCCTAGAATGCAAATGTTTTTGCACAATCCTCTCAGAAGGGCAATCAGCAACCAGTGGGAAAAAGAAGAAAGGAAAAAAAGGTGAGGGAAACCAAAACAAGAAAAATCCCATAAACAATGCTGATAGGGGAAAAAAAGAAAAGAAGAAGGTGAAATTCCCATGTAAGGTGTTCCTGAATATAACCTGGCCCATCAATGTCCCCTTATGGAACAAGCTTAGAATCTATTAAAAGGCCAACAACTGGCTGTCCTGAAGGATCCTTATCCCCAAGGACAGAATTCTGCTTCAACTTCAAATGCAGCAGCGGGCACCCGAAATCCTCCTGACCCTAATTATATCAACATGGTTCGATCCCAGACTTTACTCTAGACTAGGAACAAGAACTATGAAATAGAGGCTTCGGAGAAGGGTAAGTCGATAGGTGAAACTTCCAACCCTCTCACGATTTAGAAATCTATTGAACCTATGCCCAAGATACCGAAAGGTGTCTTCAAGAAAACCTTACACAATATCAATGCTAGGGCTACAGCAAACTACTCCGTAGTTGAAGATCAAGCCCAGAATCCTTGTGGGATGTCGGCTTTATATTTGTTACAGAGTAGTCTCGCCCAGGGAGATGCACTCTTAGCAGCCTTAGGCAGTATGGACTCATCTAGCCTCATGGAAAAGTTTAATTTGTATGATGTCAAAATTCACCTGCCATATCATGTAGCCTTATCGATAGATGTCATTGTAAATTTGAGCATATAGATCTGTAGACAAAAACAAAACTCACAAAGAAGATCTCACAATTTAGCAATTGAAGAATGAAACAGTGCAAAAGGCTTGCAGCTGTGAATTCTTTCATTAATAAAAAAGTAATTCAGATAATCATTACAATAATGTAAGTTGGCTTTAATAGCCACAAGTAATTCGAATCCACATGAGGAAGTTCGAATTGATGACTCTACTTGACTGTAGGTAACCCAAGACTTGTCTAAATCACAATTGGAGTTCTAAAACACAACCAACTGTTACATTTAGTATTAAATAATGGTTAACTTATTGTGGTAGGTGAGAAAAGCACCCCACATGTGTGCAATTAATTAAACCATTATTTAACTGAATGTAACTGACTCCTAACTTGGCTTGACTAGTCATCAACTGAAGTTAACTGACCTTGGTTGGTTTAGGCACTCCCAGTTGCTTCCTAAATTGTAGGGATTGATCTAGGAGACTCCTAAACTTATGCAATCAAGTGCAATAAGTGGCAATGAGCCTCAATTAGTGTTCCCCACACTTTGGTAACTGAAACATGTGCCCCAATTAGGTCAAGTTTAACCAATGGTGCTAATGACTATAAATAGACTGGATGGACTCCTGACTTAGACATGACTCCCGATTTAGACATATGACCAAATTTGGACAAGGGAGGATTAATAATCCTAACAGTCATCCATGGCGGAAAAACCATTGGAATGGAAGTTCTCAACGAGGGTGATTCTACATGTGTCATGTCTTAGTCTTGCTAGAAAGCTCTTGGATCTCCAGAGCTGGTTCCCTCGAACATCCTATTTACTTCTTTCGACGGAAGGTCATTTCGTCCACATGGTATCCTACCATCTTTCGAAATTAAGTTGGCAAGGAAAGCAGTGTCTGTTGAGGTAGAGGTGATTGATGCACCTTTGGATTATAACTTGCTCTTGGGGAGAAGTTGTACTTACGCCATGTCATTTATTGCATCGGTCGTATTTCAGGTAGTAGTGTTTCCACACGAAGGGAAATTGGTTACTGTAGACCAAATTAGTTTTACTCGAAAAGGCCACATGGAAACTAATGAGTCCATTGTACCATTGGTTGATCAGGTTAAACCTACTTCAGAGAGCTTAGGGGCCAGAATGTACGTATCATTGATGGGCACATTTGATATTCCAGCTCCAATTAATTATCTAGGTTCTACTAGTGTAGGGAAGTCTATAGCAACGGTTGTTGATAGAACAAATCCTTGGGTTCTTCCTTCCCACCATGAAATTCAAGTGCCCTTATCAGCAACAGAAGTAGCTTATCAAGCTATTGTTCATACTACTGTTGATCCCATTCCGGTCCCTTTCATAGTCTTAGAGGAACCGAAAGAAGGCTATCTTCCCACTTGGGCAGTGAATTCTTTGCATTCTAGAGACTGCTTAGATATGGTTTTTCCTTCGGATGAAGCCATTCTGGAAGCCATGTGTGGATGAGATAAGATCTACGAGGATCTTCACCATCGATCCTATTTTCTTCTAGAGTTAAGAAAGATCGAAAACCAAGAGTTCCATATGAGACTGGTAGTTGATGTTGATACACCTATTAATCCCTTACCAAGGGAAGGAATATTTGTTGAGGGGAATATGGAAAAAATTTCCGCTACGATTCCTATCAACATCTCTGCAAACACAAACATTGTGGAAAATGTACACATCGGCGCGAACTTCTCTCTGAAGGAGATTGCGATCTATACAAGCTTTTTTAAGGAATTCTGTGACATATTTCCCTAGTCATATGAGGAGATTCCAGGCATAGATCCATCAATAGTCGAGCATGAAATCCGAACTCACCCTGATTCTAGACCCGTTCAACAAAATTTGAGACCTGTCAATCCACATAAAGTGGCAGCGGTTAAGGATGAAGTTGAGAAACTACTGAAAGCCAGTTTCATTTACTTGATAGCTTTGACAGAATGGGTATCCAAACCTGTTCCTGTTGACAAAAAGCAAGGGACTATACACGTTTGTACTAACTTTTGGGATCTAAAAAAATCCTGTCCCAAGGACAACTACCCCAAGCCATTCATAGATCAAATTATTTATGCCTGTGCAAGAAGTGAAGTATTTTCGTTTATGGATGGTTTCTCTGGGCATAATCAAATCCAAATTAAACCGGAAGACCAATATAAAACAGGTTTTATTTGTCCTTGGGGTAACTTTGCGTACAATAAAATACCCTTTGGATTGACAAATGCAGGGGCAACCTTTCAGCGGGTAATGAATTTTTCTTTTCACTACATTAAAGCCATTGTCGAACCCTACCTTGATGATTTTCCAGCACATTCTCGTAAGAGGATCGATCACCCAGATCACTTTCGTTTGATTTTTGAACGATGCAAATACTAAAAAATTCACTTGAATCCTCACAAGTGCATTTTCTGTGTTGATTCAGGAAAACTGCTCGGATTGATTGTTTCCAACAAAGGCATTCAGGTGGATCCTTTGAAAGTTGAGGCCATCGTAAATCTTCCTCCTCCTCGTTCTATCAGGAATCTTAAAATCTTGCAAGGGAAGTCCAACTTCATTCGACATTTTATTGTCAATTATGCCAATATTAATAAAGGTTTCATTTTCCTATTGAAACAGGATACCCCATTTGTATGGGATGAAATCGCACAACTTGCATTCGAGGCATTAAAGAAAGCTTTGTTGTCAGCACCGTTATTTTGCCCGCCAGATTACTCTCGTGATTTTATATTGTATCTAGCTACATCTGAGTTGACCATAGGGGTAGTACTAGTCCAGGAGGATGATAAGATCCAAGAGCATGTCGTTTACTATCTCAGTCATGCTTTAGCTGGCCCTGAACTTAGGTATTCCCATGTCGAGAAGTTGGCCTTGGCAGCTGTGTATGTTTTTCAGAGGTTGCATCATGACATCTTACTGAGGACCACGTTGGTAGTGGAGGATGTTAATCCTTTCCAATGTGTTTTGTCCCAATGGATAGTTGGAGGCAAATTCAATAAGTGGATAGTCATTCTTCAAGAGTTTGACTTAGATTTCCAATCCGCCAAATCCAATAAATCCTTAGTTTTTGTTGAGCTCATTGCAGAATTTTTGGTAGAGGAAGATGTAGCCATTGAAGAAGACCCATTCCCAGATGAGCATATCTTTTTTATTTCCACCTCTAACCCCTGGTACGGAGATATACTTGTCTATCTCCATAATTTGAAGTACCCTGCATCCTTCTTGTGGGAAGAACAACGCAAACTACGTGTACATGCCAAAAACTACCTCATTATTGGAGATACTTTATATCATAGGGGGGTAGATTTTGTTTTGCATCGATGTATTTTCCACAAAGAAGTAGAGACTATCCTAAATGATTCCCATAGTGGAGCATGTGGGGGTCATTTATCTGGGTTAGCAACGACCTAGAAGATCTTACGTGCCAGTTATTTCTAGTCCACGATCTTTAAATATTGTGTGGAAGCCGTGAAGCACTGTAATCCTTGTCAGCTTTACACCAGAAAGATGTGGTTGCCTCATGCTCCATTATTTCCTATCATCTCAGTGGGCCCCTTCACAAAGTGGGGGATATATTACATGACGTGCAACCCAGTCTCGGCTGGGGGGCACAAACATATCATTGTCACTGTAGATTATTTGACGAAGTGGGAAGATGCAATTCCCACCTATAAAGCTGACGGGGAAACTCCAGCTTTTTTCATTTTCAACCAAATTATCGCACGATTTGGTATCCCTAAAGAGATTGTCACTAACCATGGCATCACTTCCAAAATAGTATGATGACTGAATTGACCACTATGCTAGGGTTTAGACAAGAGAATTCATCTTCTTTCTATCCTCAAGAAAATGGTCAAGTCGAGGCTGTAAATAAAACCTTGAAGACTATTCTCAAGCGCACTATTTATGCAGCCCATTCCAATTGGCACATAATGTTGTATCTGGCACTTTGGGCATATCGGACCAATGTGAAAACTGCTATAGGATTCTCTCCTTTCCAACTCGTTCACGGAGTGGAAGCAGTCACCCCAGTCGAATGCGAAATCCCATCCTTAAATATTGTTATTCATGTGTTACCTGATACGAATGAGCTGGAAGAACGTTTACTACATTTAGAACATCTAGATGAGCAGCGTAGAGATGCGCTGACAGCAAATGAGGATCATAAAAATAGGGTAAAAAACCAATACGATAAATCGGTCAAACCTTGGATTTTTTCTGAAGGGGAGCTTGTCTTGCTCTGGGATCAAGATAATGAACCCCTGGGGGTAGGCAAATTCAAGTCTATGTGGTTAGGACCTTATGACGTGTCAAAGGTGTTGAAGAAAGGTGCATATGAATTAATATATTTTGAGGGGAATAAGCTGCCCGAGCCTAGAAATGCACTCTACTTGAAAAAGTACTATGCTTAGGCTTAGCACTTTTTCCTGTATTTTTATTGTATGTATTTTATGTACAATAGTTCATCGGTTTTTTCTTTTATGCCATCTGTTGCTTCTTATAGATGTCTTCTGAGTGGTTTGTAGGTTTCACAAATGGTTCGTAGGTTTAACAGATGGCGCTAGTTGCCACACTTGTAACCTGGCTTTAGCCGCATGGGTCATCTACTCTCTCTCAGGATAGCTAGTTGCCTATGGAGGTGCTTTCCTAGGTCCTGCTACCAATAATGTGGCCGAATACAAGGTTGTCATTGAGCTTTTATGGGATGCTTTGTCACGTGGTATCACTCAGCTGGAATTCCAACTTGACTCTCAACTGGTGGTTTCCCATCTCAATCGAGCTTATCAAGTTTGGAACCCTATTTTACTACGTCATTTTATACAAGTTAGGTTATTGGAAAGAAATTTTGAGTTTATTACATTCAATCATATTCCAAGAAATCAAAATTCATTAAATGATGCATATGCTAATTATATCTTGGATTGGCACTTAACACATTTTGCGTAAAAATATACAATAGATACATTACAAAACACATGTAAATAAAATAGGCAATATATATATATATGAGAATATATTTCCATATAGATAGGTCGATTTTTATGATCCTTATATCAAGTCATAACTGTATAATATACAAAAAATGGATCAAAGTCCATAAAACGCTCCTAGGTCTAAGCTTGACCACCCTGGTCATCATGTTCACCCTGGTCACCTGGACCACCCTGGTCACCTAGACCACCCTAGTCCCCCTGATCATCCTGACCACCCTACTCTCGAGCTTCTTCAGCTTCCTCGGCTGCAGTAGCCTCAATGACGTTGATGTACACAAGTACTTCTCTAGCTACCCATCTCATAAGGCGTATCCAAACAGGTGGTATACCAACCACTAGCTCCTGCATAGCGGCAGGGATATGCTCAATACGTAAATTAGGTACTATTTGGGTAAGCCTGGACAACTTTCCCTCAAAAACCCTAATCAAACCATGGTCTTCTCCTGCCACAGGACGCACATACATATGTGGATGCCCAGGAGGGTGGAATAGTCCAATATTTGCATTTTAACATTTTAAAGGATTAAAAACTCTTATACATATGTATATATTTTTATGACTAAAATTCATAAAAAATTAAAAACTTGAAAACAAAAGTACCTGATGCTCCCCATGATCCTCCAGGAGGGAGGACAAGGTTGGTGTCACCTTGGAAATCTATTCCAGCATATGGAAACTGTTCTAGTGCTGGTACCTATCGCTCCCACCATAAGTAGAAGTCGTCATCGTATACACTCTGAACCGATCCATCGCATCCCTGGTGGAGGAATATTTCTCCCCACCTACTCAGTCTAGGCTGACGAGGAGAACGAACTGGTAGTGGTACTGCAGGACTCAAACTAGGCACCCTCTCAAAGAAAAAGGCCACCAATATGCTAGAATAACTGAAGTTTTTCTGCCGGCCTCTTTTACAGTCAGAGAGCTGCTTCCTCATTATCGGGATTACTCCCAAACACCAGCCATATAGGGCTCCCTGTAGCTAGTCCACTGCAAGTCTCATTTGGTTTCAAGTTGCAAGATGAAGTGATGATGACCCTGCAACCCTCACTATAGTACTCGCCAACACCTATAATGGCAAGCTACGAATATGAACAATAGGGATGCAGCTACCCCTTTTTTGAGTACCAGGCGCACAGTATATATCTATGTAGTTCTTCACACTTAGAAGGTCATCGCCTCTACCGGTACCTTCCAAGTTAACCGAAGCTCCTCGTCGTGACAAACCAGAGCTAAAGTAGACATCTTCTGAGGTTATCTCTAGAAACTCACCTTGTAGGTCAAACATACCAAGATCATGATCCCTATAGTTTATCATAAACTCTAGTAGACGAACATTGGATCGCATAGGTGAGGTACAAAAGAATTTAAGCAACCCACTTTGCCACAAAGCATTTACCATGGGGGCATCCTATAGTGCTTCTTGGTCCATGTCTTCATGATCCCTCTCCCTCCACTCAAGCACCATGTTTCAATCTGATAACAAGTCATTTATCAAACATTAAATTCATAGAAAATTTGTTTTTTTTTCCCTACATATCTTTTTCCTACTCCCTATAGTGTACGCGATTGTCCTTTGGACAAGTCGCATATTGTACACGAATTTCTTTCAGGAAACCCGCATACAGATGCATGTACGAGACTGTGGATATACCATACCCGCATACATAGCATGCCTGCTTTGAGGACGGTGTAAAACATCAAATTTTTGCCAAAAATTGAAATTTGCTTGGATCAAATGAAAGAGCATGGAGTGTAGTTTTACCTAGCACTTGCAGTTTCGAGAATTGTCCACTGAGTTGTCCATAATGAGCAATCAAAGGCAAAGGTAAAACTTGTCTATTTTGGGTAAAAAGTCAAATGGTGAGTTTTTTATTTCTATTTTGAACTATTTATAAAAATATTATTTTAAAAGTGGGGTTTTACCTATAGTTCATATTTTTTATATGAAAATCAAACTAATACCATGTTTTTTTCTTCAATGTGACAGGTCTAAGGTCATTTAAAGTTGTTTTTCGCTCATATAGGATAGGATTTCAGTCATTCACATGCATTTTTGCATTCACACCTAATCCATCTTAATCCTATAATTACCACTTTGACCATGGACTATGGTATTTTAACCATTAGTACCTCGTTTATGCCATTGTTCTTACGTGGATAGGACTTTCCTCACATGAGTATCCTCGATTAGAAACCACTTTTTGTTTTTTGATACTCATACTGCATTTGTCATAGGTTCAGGGGAGTCTCCTTAGCTATTTTTCACACCAAATTGAGCCTCATTTTGGTCTCTTTTTACAAGCTATCCTTTTATAAGACTCCCCATCCTTATGGATTTTATAAGGCCCAGGTCTAACTCCTCAAAATGGACTTGACTGTCGAGTAAAATTGTCCATTTAAGCTCGTTAAGAATATGTGAATGGGCATCCACATTAGTGGTAGGTTATCTCTTTCTTGGACCATGTGGAATAATACAACAAAAGATCACTCTCTTTTCTGCGGAATTGAGAAGAGTATTCTCAGGCATAGGTTTATCACTTTTCCATACCCGAGGGACTAAATTTATGAAAAAGGAACACCCGGTGTTGGGGTTCAGACCTTGAAGGTCCTTAGTTTTGGCAACTCATCGGTTTTGGTGCGAAGCTTGTAAGCGGAGTTGCGGTCCAAAATAGTCTTAGGGGCTTAGGGGTTGGGTCGAAGCCCCTCTTTTTGTAAATAACCCATGGTTTAAGCCCATGGTTTTTTGGTACCCATGGTTTAAGCCCATAGTATTGTAATAGTGCACTTGTATAAATAGGCACTTATGTAAAGAAGTCAAGTAGGCTTTTTATGTATAATAATGTGATGTGAAGAAGTTAGGTCTATTTTTGGATTTAAGGCTAAGTCCCAGCTATGTGCGTGGACGACCTCTATAATTGAGTGCGTGGATGACCTATGCAGTTGAGTGCGCATAGGGTTAAGAAGAAAGGTTATGCAGCTAAGTGCGCAGTTTTTTATTGTTGAAAAGATCTGCAGCTGAGTGCGCAGATCGGAACTGTGTCGTTTTGTAAAGAGTTAAATATAAACACAATTTTGTGGACGTAGCCCCTACACTGGGGGTAAACCACATATATCTTGTGTTGTGGTGGTTCTTGTTACTTTGTTTCTATTATGTTTTATGAATTTGATAGGTAGATGAATGATAAAGTAAGAAAAATTGTTAAGTATTAACTTCACTGTGAATTCCCAGTTAAGGGTTAAGTGAGGAACTGTCTTTTTATTTAAACTACGAAGCTATTTAAGTGAATATCGAAGCTCTATATTGCATAATTATTATTTGTTAAGGCTAAAGAAACAGTAATATCCCTCTTTTGCCTACAGAAACCTGATTCTGCGGCACCCCATAGCTGTTTCAGGTGAGATTGCAACATGTTCGCAGGTTGTTGCCGAAAGGGCCAACACTGTGGGTCTCTTTGTTGGTGTGAAGATAAAAGGATAAGAACCTGGGTCTGCCCTAAGCTCAACAAATTGGTTCTGTTTTCAGTTGAACCAGTATCTACTTCAAGAGGGATCTACGTCGTACCTGGAGGGATATGTTTTGGAGGCCCTCAGTAAAAGAAATCAATGACTGGGTTGAAGATACCTATATGAAATTTGTTTAATAAGAAAATAAGGATCCTCGTCGTAGCTCAGACGACTTCTTACAAAGGTACATTTTTTCTGATATTTATGAAATTTTCTTTGGTAGTATCCACATAGAATTGCACCAGTGGTTATCCAGGTTGACAGAAAGAAAGACAAACTTCAAACAAGATAAGTGTCTTGACTGGACCCCAAAAAAGATTAAGCTGTTGAAAAGTGTGAACAATGAGGTATCAAGAGTTGTTGACTTCTGGGTAACGCGAACCCTTGAAGCATTTGTGATGGAGTTCACCATTGACAAACATACTTCTTTCAGCGAAGCGGAAAGACAGTTTTTCAAAGGACCAAGGGGTAAGTACCTGAATTCATTAAGTTTGCAAATTAAAATGATCTTGGCTGAGAAATGCATATTGCTTATCGAATTAGATTGCTAGATTTATTGCTACTAACCTATGTTTGGAAGAGAAAGTGACTTCGACGAGCAAAGTGGTTTTCTTCGCAATGGTAAAAGATAGAAGAGAACTCTCGGATCCTATATCCTAGGCTAGAATACCGATTATACCTCATTAAGTCCAGAAGAATCTGAATCTGAAGAAACCCCCTTTGTTAGAAACCCTCCTATAACTCCGCAGCGTAGATCTGTTATCCCTAAGAACCCTTCGCAGTCTGAAAGTAACCCTAGCCCGAGTAGTGCTGTCGAAGTTCAGTCTACCTCAGAAAATTCCCTTCCTCTTGTTACCATTCTTCCCCCTCCTCCCCCCCCTCGATCCATTATGGCCCATGTGAATGATGATATCAAGCTCCCAGTCTTTAAAGGAACTGGATCAGAGGATCCAAAGCAGTTTTGGTTCTTATGCGAAGCTGTCTGGACTGCTAAGAATATTATGGATAAAAATACAAGAAGAGCGCAGCTAGTCACCTCTTTCAGAGACCGCGCTTTGACCTGGTTTATGAATTTTTCCAGTAATCATAACTATATCTTGGCTGATATTAAAAAAGCAATGATCAAAGAATTTAAGAAGCCTAAATTAGAGTCACAGTGTATAACTGAACTGAAATAAATTCAGCAGAAGCGAGGTGAATCAATTTGGGACTTTGATCAGAGGTTCAAAGTTCTGTTGGATCAAGTTAGTTTCACTATTGGACCAGAACAGCATAAAGAATGGTTCATTGCAGCACTATTACCTCATATCAGGACTCCACTTACATAACAGAAGGTTGCTGATTAGCAAGAGGCGTTGGAAATTTCCATGAAACTTGAAACAACTCCTATTGGAGATAATTCTGGAATAGCCCAAATTCAGGCACAGTTAGCAGAAATGGATTTGGAGCTTCGTGACATGAAAAAAGGGAAATCTATTCACAAATAGGTTTGGTGTACACGATGTAAGACAGAAGGTCATGACAAAGAACAGTGTCCTACATTAAGGAATTATTTGAATATTGGTGCATCGAACCCGTTTAACCCAAATGTCCTATATTGTGAGATCTATAGAACAACTAGCCAGCATCGACCTGAAGATTGCTACTTGCTACAAAGATATGTTCAAGTACCTAATAATCCCTATTGCAAGTTATGTAAGTCAGTTGGACACAATGAAGATGAATGTCGCAGCTTTGACCTCATGAGAGAGCGAACCTGTGATGCTTATAGGGTGCAACCCGATGCACAAGGCAATGATGGATATGGCTACCATGGTAGTACATCAAGTCGAGGTAATTTCAGAGGTCATGGTCATGGTGGTATGCCTGGAAGAGGTCGAGGCCAGGTTATTTGCTACAATTGTAATTAGGCAGGACATGTAGCTAGGGACTGTCAGAACCCAACTATGACATGTCGATATTGCAGAGCAGTCGATCATGTGATTGAGCAATTCCCACAGTTGATAGCCAAGATACAAGAAAGAAATGGTGCTCCTACTCAGAATTTTCAGATGATTTCTGTAGAGAAAAGACCTGTCCCAGCCCTTAACGTTGTTACAAGAAGTGGAGCTACGATGCAAGTGCAGAATAAGGGGAAACAACCTGACGAGGCTTGGGTCCGCAAGACCCCAGATAAAATTCCAGCCTTTGATGTTGGAAGAGAAAAAATAACATTTATGGAAGCTAAAAAAGACTTTGCCGATCCAAGAACATCAGTAGCAACTACGCAACAACATCAACAGCAGTTACAGTTTCAAGAAGCTTCGCCAGATCAAGTAAGTACACTGACATCATTTTTATAGAGTTGTATGAAGCTATTAAGAAATCAAAATGCTTTGAATGAGTTACAGAAATTTATTGCATCTTGCGAACCTCAGCAAAGCTCTGATAGAGGAAAAACTGTTAATAGAGTTAGAAATACTAGAAGATAAATGAGATTGCATGCTCAGGTAGGAGATTATGATATGACTGATATCATTTTAGACCTGGGATCAGAAGTGAATGTCCTAACTAAGCAAACATGGGAAAAAATGGGAAAACCTATGCTTGAATGGTCCCCTATACAGCTGAGATTATCCAATCAGTAGAAGATTGTGCCCTTGGGAAGATTCCCTAGTGTACGAGTGAATATTGATGGAGTCAGTACCTTAGCAAATTTTGAAGTCATTGAAATAATTGATGATAGAAACCCCTATCTAGCCTTGATAGGAATTGAATGGGAAATAGACAATTACATAGTAATCAACCTTAAGAATAGACAGATGACTTTTGAAGGAAAAGGCTTGAGAGTCATAGTACCGTTGGACCCTTCTCAAGGAGAAAGGTATACAGATCCAGTCAGAGATGAAGATCAGGATGTTTTGGATCATATTTACAACATCACAGCTAAAGAAGAATACTATGTTAACCCTACTGCTGAAGGTATAATGGATTGGCAGTGTGACATTTCTTGCATGACTGACTCAGACGAAGGCTTAGAGCATTGGCAGACTCGACTTTATGAGCTACATGGACATCGATGTGCAAGAATTACCAAGTCTATCAGATGGGTTGGTTCATAGGCAAATATCTTGCCTACTTTTGATGGCTTGATAGACCCAGAAGATTTTATTGTACAATTCTGAGAGCAAGTACCAGATTCACAGAAAATGGAGACTCTAGATTCAGTATTTAGAGCCACAACTGCCAGATGGTGGAATGGTCACAAAAAGTATATTCATAGTTGGGCAGCTTGTGAAAAGTTTCTTCACCTGAGATTCATGGATCAACCTCAGGATGTACGAAGCAGATTTAATGGTAAGACTAGCCCTCAGGAACATTTGGAGCAGTGTTATGAAGCATGGAAGCATGTACCTTGTGAAGAATGGGTACATAGGTTTGTACACACTCTAGAACCTATAGCAAAGAACTGGTATGCAGAGGTGGAGCTTCAACATGGTACTGTAAGTTGGGTTATTCTTGTTGATAGTTTTGTGCTCACATTTTCTATTAATGAGGTTTTCCCTGCTTTGGACGCAGCTATTAGGCTGATCCATACCAAGGTGTTTGGTGATAAAGAAATAGCCGCGCACCAACCTGATTGGAAGGAACAAGAAGCTAATGCAGTAGAATGCTATAACCTCGCCATTGATGAAGACGATGACCCTCACAACATTAATATTCCTGAGTCAGAAGGACATTGCGAAGTTCATGGACTAGCAGTCGAATCACCTGAAGTGACTCAGCCCTTGAAAATAAGGAAAGTAAACATTGGATCAGAAGAAATTCCTAAGTATGCTACCATTGGAGATTATTGGGACGAATAAATGGTGAGCAAAGTGACTGAACTTCTCGATGAGTATTGGCACTTATTTCCGACGAAGTTATCAGAAATGAAATGTATCCTTGGTGATATAGGAGTGATTAAAATACCTTTGAAAGATGATGCAAATCCTATGAAGTAGAGCCCTTATAGGACGAATCCTAAGTATAAATAAAAATTCAGGATGGAGCTAGATAAGATGCTCACTGCAGGAATCATTGAGCCTGTCAAAGAGTCCGAATGGGTCAGCCCTATGGTGGTACAAGAAAAGAAGACCAAGGGAGAAATCAGAATCTGTGTTGATCTAAGGAAGCTGAATGATGCCTATTTACATGATCCATTTCCTACTCCCTTTACAGATGAAGTTTTAGACAATGTCAGAGGTCAAGAAGTGTATTTTTTCACTGATGGATTTTTAGGTTACCATCAAATCAGAATTGCTCCAGAGGATCGACATAAAACAACCTTCGCTACAGAAATGGGATCTTTTCAGTATACTGTTATGCCCTTTGGTTTGAAGAATGCACCTGCTATGTTTTCCAGAGTAGTCATATCTGCATTTAAGGAATTTATTCATAAGTTCTTGGAAGTTTACTTTGATTATTGGACTATCTTTGGTTTATTGAAAGATCATATATCCAGTTTAAGACTTATGCTGGACAAGTGTAGACAGCATCAGATTTCATTAAACCTGAAGAAGTGTATCTTTTGTGCACCTTTTGGAATTCTGCTAGGTCACATTGTATGCAAGAAAGGATTGATGGTGGATCCTGCAAAGATAGACATTATTGTGAACTTGCCACCTCCGAAGTCTGTTAAGCAACTTCGCACTATGCTTGGTCATACTGGATATTACAGGAAATTCATTAAAGGATATGCTCAGGTTATAGCCCCTATGGAAAAGAAATTGAAGAAAGATATTAAGTTTGAATGGACACCTGAATGTCAGGAAAGCTTGGATATTCTGAAAGAAAATATGGTAATTGCTCCTATATTAGTATTCCCTAACTGGAGTAAGGAGTTTCATGTTCATGTCAATGCATCTTCCATTGCTCTAGGTGTAGTATTGGCTCAGTCAGGTGAAGGTAATATTGATCACCCTATTTCTTTTGCAAGTAGAAAATTGTCCATAGCAGAAAAGAATTATACTACGACAGAATGAGAAGGTCTAGCTATGGTTTATGCTTTGCAGAAGTTTCGACATTATTTGTTAGGATCTCATTTTAAGATGTTCACTAACCATTATGCTTTGAAGTATTTGGTTAACAAGCCTGTGTTAGGTGGAAGGATATGTAGATGGCTGATTTTGTTTCAGGAGTATGACTTTGAGATCATATTTAAGCTAGGAAGACTTAACCTGGGGCCTGACCACTTGTCGAGGATCGAGTTAGGAGAAGAGCCCACTAGTTTAGACAAAGGTCTTCCTGATGCCCATTTGTTTTCCATCCAGATGGTTGATGACTATTTTCAGGATATTGTTCAGTACTTGTCTACAGGTTTTACACCCTCTGAGATGACAACACAATAGAAGAAGCAGTTGGTGGTTAGAGCAACTGAATTTACCTTGATAGCAGGACAGCTATATAAGAGGGGATTAGATGAAATACTGTGCAGATGTGTCCTGGAGCATGAAAAGACATTGATTTTGGCTAAGGCACATGCTGGAGCAGCAAGAGGTCATTATGCAGGAAAAGCTACAGCACAGAATATTCTGACAGCTAGATTGTGGTGGCCTACGATTCATAAGGATGCAAGAGAGTATTGCCACAGCTGTGATATCTGTCAGAGGACAAGCAAACCATCCAGGAGGGATGAGATGCCTCTGGTTCCATAGGTAACTTTACAAGCATTTGAAAAATGGACTATTGATTTTGTTGGACCAATCAATCCCCCTGCAAAGAAATGTAGAGCAATATACATTATTACAGCAACTGATTACCTTACTCGTTGGGCCGAAGCTCAACTAGTCAAGGACTATAGCGCTGTTACAGCTGCGAAGTTGATCTTTGATAATATCTTGTCGAGGTTTGGGTGTCCTAGAAATATTATGAGTGATCAAGGATCACATTTTCTGAATAAGACTATTGAAGCATTGACCGAAGAATTTCAAGTATATCATCAGAAGAGTGCTGCCTACCATCCTCAAGCAAATGGAACTGTCGAAGCCTTTAACAAGATTCTTGAGCACGCTCTGATGAATGTTTGCAATGTCAACAGAAATGATTGGGATCTTAGAATTCCAGCAGTATTATGGGATTATAGAACTGTTGCTGCCGCAACTTTTCTCCCCAAATTTATTTTTTAAATTCTGGGCCCCTCCTCATCGTTTTGCCTGATTTGATCGTTAAGCTCTTGAGCCTCTTGGGCATATCTTCTTTTCGTATTATTTTAAAGTTGGATGTCAGTTGGTCTATTTATACCTTGTTCAGTTTCGGTTTGAGTCGTGGATGTCTGGTTTACTGGTCTAAGAAAAGGAAAATCTTTGTTCATCAGAGTTGCCTTTTCAAAGAAGGAACGAATCTAGCTACGACTGATCTTTAAAACTGTTTTGATACTTGAATTTTTCTATGAATCGGGCCTCTTTTTGATGTCAGATCGGAAGCTGTGAGTTGTTTGTTTGCCGCCGTTGTGGCTCTCAGATCATTTTAGCATCCGACACCCTAATCTCTCCGACGTCTGATTCGTATGAGCTGTGGAATCTCTTGCCCGTAGTTTTACCCTTCCACCATTTCGGCTGGGAAAGCTATTAAGCTTCCGATTCGAATGACTTTTGACCACCGATTAAGCGTTCCTCCCCGCGTCACTTGGCTCTAGTTTTCCCTTTTCTGTTTTTGCAGCTTGCGAAGTCCTTCGTCTTCCGATTTAAAAGTCTTCCGACGTCCGATTAAAATCTTCCTGCCAGGGTTTCGCTTACCCTTAACTTACAGCCCTTTCGTTGTTGCGGCTATTAGATCCCTTTCACGTTCGACGTAGAAGCCTCCCGACTGTTGATTTTTGAGTTTCCCGCCGAAGGCTCGGTCGAAGTTCTTTTCAGAACCAGAGACGCACCAGGCCGTTATCTTGAGGAATAGTCGTTCAATTATTAGAATCTGATGCTTTGTTTTGTAACGCCTTTCCAACAAATGATGCTTGTCAATTAATTGCAGAATGAGTCGGGAGATTGGTCAAACCACCATGGCATGGAGGAAGACGGATCGTCTAGTAGAAGCAAGGCCGGAACTAGCAGGACAGCAGAAGAGAAGGACAAGAAGTGAATGAAGACAAAGACGCAGACTAGAAAGGGTCCATACGTTACTAAGCAGCAGGGGAACGGGAGGACGCCAGGGTCTGAAGGGGAATCCGAAGAGTCCAAGGGAATAAAATGCCATGCGTTGAGGGAGTCCAAAGGGCCTGCTGTATAGCTTAAATAGGGTAGAGTTAGCACTTATATGGGGGATTTTTCCCTGGAGAATTTTGTAATGTTTACTTGTAAGAGGAACTATTTCGTTTTGCAAAGAAAAACTGCAAGTTTTCCTGCTGGAGAGAGTGAAATGTGAAATGTATCAATGCAACTCAAGGAATAATGTTGAAGAGGAACTATTTAGTTTTCAGCCATGTTTCATTTACTGTGAGAATGTTTAATTTCCTGAACCTATGTTTTTGTTAAATATTCTTCAGTATCTTCAGGATTTCTTCCACTGTGAGTAATAAATGTTGCTTATAAAATGATTAGCTATCTGGTTATTTGAATATCTGTAATTGTTCATGTGTCTTGAATGAAGTATCAGCTATCTGTAATTCTTCATTACGCATGTACAAGTGTATTACTCACCATTAAATGCTAATTCTGCTCCCTAGGGATAGTTTAGATAGATAGTTTATCTTATTGTCGTATGTGATTTGAATGTTTGCGAGTCCTAAGATGGAAGGTAAGAACCTACGCATCACATTGTGATTGCTCCCTGCATTCTATCACCCTGCATTGTTAGTTAGGCACTTGCATTTCATTCTTAAGTCAAAAATACAAATTCCGGCGAACCGGGCCACAATCGGTAACCCCTTTTTTGTTACTTTGACCTACGGTGGCCGGACCATAAACCGGACGGATTCTCTATTCCAAATAGTCAACGAGCTAGTTGGGAAAATTGATTGGGGAGAATCCCTTACTGTTGCTGCCTGTGAATTTCCAGGCCTCAACAGTTTTGGTGCTAGAAGGAGGGCCGCCAGTGCATGGCTGGCCGAGGAAACCCGCTTTCCCGAGATTATTCCACTGGTTACAGTTCTGAAAGTAGTGGACTGCGTAATCCAATTCCGGAAGAAGAAAACATAGAACATCTATATGCTTTTGGTAACGAAGTAGTTAATGACCTAAGAAGACACACCCGGGCATACGTAAAGAAGCTTGGAGGGTTGCCAATTATCCCTGACTTACCTAGAAGAGAATACAAGAAGAAAGACCATCCTATAGCAGAAGATTCATTGTTGGTTGGAGACTGGGAAGAACTTGTAGAGACTGCTCTGCAGGAGGTTGCATTACCTTTGAACCAAGAAGGCCCAGGTACCCCTTACAGTTCTCCTGTTCACACCCCTGTGGGTTCACCTCCTCACTCTCCACCTCAACTCATGGCCAGCATTAACGCAAATCAACCTCCACCTAATCCTGCAAACCCACCACCTGCATGGAGAGCCAGATAACCTCTAAATCTGACCTCGCCTTTGCATGACCTACCTCAAGCCTTTGAGAAGTTACTGCCTAAATTTGACCCAAATGAGAAGATCCTAGTGGATGATCACCTACAAAGTTTCTGCTTGGCAATAGAAGGTCTGAGGGCTAGGGAACATGAAGATGTGGTGTGTAGACTATTCCTGCATACCCTCAAAGGAGTTGCGGCCTCGTGGTATTTTGGATTTCCCGCTAACTCTATCCCAGACTGGGATACCTTCGAGAGAATGTTCAGAAGTAAGTACGTAGTCCAAAAGACTCACGCTACCCTCATGAAAGGAATGTGTGCATTGAATAAAGAAAAAAAGGAAAAAGTGCACAGTTTCACACAAAGGTTTGCAGCATATCTTAAAAATTTCTCTGAAATAGATAATCCTTCAGAAAAAGTACTAATTGAATGCTATACTTCAGCTCTGGGCCTTGATTTGGCCATGTTTGCAAAAGGTAAGGCCAAGCCTACTTTGACAGAGACCTATGAAGAGGCAGAAGTGGTGGAAGCGGAAAGAGAAAGTATTGAAGACTATCTAGAACAATCAGGAGAGAAAGGTGCAGGAACAAAAACCTTATTGTTCACTAAGCCTAAGGAAGAAAAGTCACCAGATTATGAAAGTATGGCCAAAATGATGCAAAAGCTGTCTAATAAGATCATAGACTTAGAGAAAGAAAAAGAAGCACAAAAGTTCTACAGGCCATATTATAAAAAAAGGGAGGACAACAATCAGCCCCAACCTCCTGGTCAAAAAACTGCATCCATGAATATGACAGAGATAGGGATGGAAAATTTCTGTACCTTTCATCGACAACCTCATTCCGAAAGGAACTTTCCGCAATGGAAAAATTCAATGACATTGGTCATGAATCAGATGTTGGATTTGAGATTAACAGAGGAAGATGATGAGGAAAAGAAAGAAAGTTCTCCTTCTACTTCTAGAAAAGGACAGGAAGAAGAGACCATGGCATTATGGAATTCTGTCTCCTTACTCGATGCAGAAGAGGAAAATACTCAGGGACACAAGTATGTCAGGGAAGCTAACGTGAAAACTAGAAGCCAAGGGACGATTAGTGATGATAGTCTTTTAATCCCAAAGATCAGAAGGCTGCAAAGAAATATCAAGAAGAAATTTGAAGATAAATCCTTGGCTGATAGGATTCTGGAATTCACTATTACTAGCCAAGATCCTAAGCAGAACAGAATGTTGCCCAAGCCAAATGAAGAGAAGGTGAGTGCTGATAAATATCTGTCCATTAAACAACAGATCGAATATGACATTGTTGAGGATTTGAAGAAGATAAAGGCAAATGTCCCGCTATTTGAAATGTGTAAAGTACCTCAATAGAAAGAAAGGTTGTTGAAGGCACTTGAAGCATCAGAAGAGAAGCTGCCCTCTGACAATCAACCTTGTGACGAAGAAGAAATTGGAGAAACTAGCACCGGAGGTAAGTCTAAAACTAAACATCCACCTTTCCTCCTGACTTTTGAAATCTTTAATCATAACATGCACAATTGTCTGGTAGACTCAGGGGCATCTATTAATGTCATGCCCGTATCAGTATGTAAGAAAATAAATGGGTATCCTAAGCCAACCACGTGGAGGCTAATGCAACTGGATAGGACAGACGTTAAGGTAATTGGTGAGATGGAAGACGTCCTAATCCGTCTGGCATCCGATGACAGAGTATGCCAAGTTATTAACATCGTGGTGGCTGATATACCAGACGCTTACGGCCTGGTCCTGAGCAAAGATTGGTCAGCTAAATTAAATGGATACTTTGCCTCAGATTGGTCGCATCTATGGTTACCGTACAAAGGGATTCCCAACCAGATTAAAATTTTAAGAGAACCGCACATGAGGTACAATGTTACTCAACTGAATGAGAAGAATGTACCAGTTGAATCTGTGTTGGGAAACTATTTTCTCGAACTGGAACCAGGGAATTATCAAGCGAAAGAGGCCAGTGACACATCTAACACTCAGCCTGATCTCCTTCGATTTTCTCAAGCTGATGAAATTGACTGTAAAATAGTAGATTTAGCAGTAGGAGTAGATTCATGTCCAATAGATAATGTTTTGTGGACTTTATTTTTTGATGGCTCGAAGACATTAGAAGGGTCAGGGGTCGGCTGCATCCTTATTGATCCACAAAAAAATAAGCATTTCATGTCATGTAGATTAGAGTTTGAGTGTACTAATAATACGGCCGAGTATGAAGCACTGCTGCAGGGACTCAAGAAAGCGATTGAGCTAAAGGTTAGTAATTTAAGAGTTTTTGGGGACTTAGAAATAGTTGTAAAGCAAATAAGAAATCAAATACATTGTGTTTCCCCTCACTTGAAAGCTTACCAAAATGAGGTATGGGACTTGCTCAAATGTTTTCAGGCATTCAACATTATTTCAATCCCACGAATTAAAAACGCAGTAGCTGACTTATTGGCCACTTTGGCCGCTAGGCTTGTACCCTCAAATAACCGATGTACTATTGAATTGCTTTTCAGGCCTTCAGTATCGGATATGATCACCAATTTGCGGGTGTTCGATGATGACCAGCAAATCATAGAATGTTTAACAAACGATGAGGTATTCAAAGGAGCGATTATCGATGATGAAGAACACCAAGCAGAGATGAAATTTGACAATTTCGTCCCTAAAGGGGTCAGAACGTTAGAGAAAATGTTTGACTTGAATGAAAAATTCAAAAGACCCGCTAACGTAAAGACTCACAGCTCAACTCTACAATTCGAGCTGATAAACTTAGGGACTGAGACGGATCCTAAGTTTGTGAACCTCGACAAATGTTGTTCACCAGCCGAAAGGGATAAGTTCGTCAGTTTGTTTAAACAGTACAAATATGTCTTCGCCTGGATGTACCAAGATTTAAAAACATATGATACCAGCATCATCAAACATGTTGTTCCCATCAAGGCCGGAGTCAAGCCATATTAGCAGCCCTTGAGGAAAATGCATCCAAAGCTAGAACCGCTGATCCAGAGTGAGGTAAAGAAATTAATAGATGCTAGAATCATCTTTAAATTCAGAAACTCTGAGTGGGTATCAAACTTGGTACCAGTCAGAAAAAATTCAGGAGAAATCAGACAATGCGTGGACTTCAGAAACCTAAACCGCGCCTCAAATAAAGACAACTATCCGGTGCCTCCCATGGAGCAATTGCTGCAGATGGTCTCTGGTTCTGAGTTGTTTTCATTATTAGACGGTTTCTCTGGCTACAATCAAGTGCTAGTAGCCGAGGAATACAGGTTAAAGACAGCATTCAGGACTAAATGGGGAACTTTTGCCTATAGAAGGATGCCCTTTGGACTGATTAATGCTGGAGCAACTTTTCAGAGATTTATGGACATAGCTTTCCATGGACTGATTGGATGAAGTGTTGTAGTATATCTTGATGACATTACAATATTTTTGAAGAAAAGGGGAGAACACGCCTTTCACCTAAAACAAATTTTCGAACGCTGCCAGAAATATGGCATTTCCCTCAATCCAGAGAAGTGCGTATTTGCAGTCACAGAGGGAAAGTTGCTGGGACACATAGTCTCAAAGAGAGGTATATATATAGACCCGGAAATAATTAAGGCCATTGAACAAATCCCTATGCCACATAATAAAAAGGGAATGCAATCGTTTATGGGAACCATAAATTTTGTAAGAATATTTGTACCTGATTTCGTCGAGACTGTTAAGCCACTGCAGCAGATGGTCAAGCAAAATGCACAATTTAAGTGGACTAAAATTGAAAAGAATGCTTTCAGTAAAATCAAGACTGCTGTTGCACATGCACCTTCACTGAAAAGCCTGGACTTTGATAAATATTTTATCATGTACACATTTGCATCCGATGATTCATTGGCAGCTGTGCTTATGCAAAAAGAGGATGGGGGTGATGAATTCCCAATATCTTTTATGAGCACTGGGCTATAAGGGGCTGAATTAAACTACCCAGCCATTGATAAGCAAGCTTACTTAGTATTTAAGGCAGTAAAGCAATTCAGGCCTTATATATTAAAAAATCGAACCAAGGTAATAGTCCCTTACCCAACTGTAAGATCCCTTCTCATACAGAAAGAGTTAGGAGAAAGAAGGGGCAACTGGGTAATAGCCCTTCAAGAATATGACCTTGGATTAAAAAAAGCCTCTATAGTGAAAGTTCAAGGGCTATGCAAGTTGATGACTGAAAGAAGGAACAATGAAGAACAAGCATGGGAAGATGAAGCCGAGTTGCATGTGATGGATGTATGTCCTCTGTTTACAGCTCTTGAGTCCTGGTATAGGGAACTTGTGCATTACTTGCAGTCAGGGCTATTACCAGAACATTGGAATTCCAAACAAACAAGAGCTCTGCGTCTCAAATCAGCCTCCTATCAACTTGTTGAAGGAGTGTTATTCAGGAAGAATTATGACGGGGTTCTCCTCAGATGTTTAGAAAAGGAAGATGCAAAGAAAGTAATGGCAGAATTACATGACGGTCCAGCTGGGGGACATTATTCAGGCGACACTACAGCCCACAAAATCCTTAGAGCCGGTTATTATTGGCCTACACTCTTCAGGGATGCACATGCACACGTCAGGAAATGTGATATTTGTCAAAGTTGTGGTGGAAGGCAGCCTAAAGCAGCAGCACCCCTAAAGCCTGTGATAATTACAGAACCATTTGAGTAATGGGGGATGGACATTATCGGAGAAATAAAACCGAATTATTCCCTGCTGCACAAGTACATTCTTACTGCAACTGATTATTTCACTCGCTGGGTCGAAGCTATCCCACTGCGCAAGATAAATGAAGATGGAGTCATCAGCTTCGTACAAGATCATATCATGACCAGGTTTGGAGTTCCAGTTTCGTTAGTATTTGATAATGCTAAATACTTTTCATCGATTAAATTGACTGCATTTGCTCATGATGAAGGAATAAAATTACATTATTCTGCTAACTACTATCCTCAAGGGAATGGCCTAGCTGAATCCTCTAATAAAAACCTCATTAGAATCCTGAAGAAAACTATAATAGAAAACCAGAGAAGTTGGCACTCAGCCTTACCCAACTCCCTGTGGGCTAACAGAGTCACCCCCAAGTCTGCCATAGGAATATCACCCTATACCCTCGTATACGGTAAGGAAGCCATCCTGCCTCCCAATATCATGCTACCATCTTCCATTCTAGCTTAGGAGTCTAGGGGTTCAGATGATGAAGTTTTACAAATAAGAATATATAATCTCCTGAAAGCAGAGGAAGCCAGATCTAAAGCCAAAGAACGCTTTAAGCAACAGCAAGAGTCAGTTAAGAGAAGGTTTGACAAACATAAAGCTGGGACGAAAGAATTTGAAGTAGGAGACTTAGTTCTCAAGTGGGATCATCCCCATGATGAGAAGGGAAAGCATACTAAGTTCCAGCAGTTGTGGGTAGGCCCGTTTCAAATCTCAGCAAAACTTGGCCCTGCTAATTATAAGCTGCAAGATCTACAGGGATGGGAGGAGAACTTGCCAGTTAATGGTTTGGTTCTCAAGCCTTAATTTTCTTGAGTTTTCTTTGAGTTTTCTGTCTTGTATATAAATAAGTTGTTTGGTCGTTTCCGAGTCATGTTTTCATTTGGTTTAATTTTGAGTTGTTGATTTTCAATAAAGGGAACGAACTTGCGGTTGTATGGAGGATATTAATATCTTTTGGGAATAACAAATATGTTGAGTGTCAGCCTGTGTGCTGCTAAATGAATCCTTCCATCCTAACAGGTTTCGCAAATAAAATTCTATGTGCATTGAAGTCCTGCCTAACCCCTATGAAATAAACTAGGGTCGAAGAGTCTGGAATACTATGTTGAGGTTCCATCCATTTCACACTTAAAATGTTCTAAGGGGATACAGTAGAGGATCCATGGAAAGGATCTAGGTAAACAGGGTGTTAAATATAAATTATCCCATGTCAAGAAATGAATGGCAAAAGGCAAAGAAGAGTCGATGAGAACATCTTACATCAAATCAAACGCTAAATCAAAATTACTAGTTGGCCAAAAGATCCTCTCCATCCGTGAGATGAAACATGAAATATATCACTCACACAAAAGGGCACTATGGGATAGAGGATCCTGAATAAAAATTCAGTAAGGAAAGGCACGCAGAACGACTCATATGAAAAGGTACAAAAGTCCAAGAGCACAAAAGTGCTAAATGACATGGGAATGCAGAACAAATGAACACCCCTGTCTACCCTATGCTACAATCTTGTGGTGTCCGATGCCGTCGGCTACCTGAAGACAAAATTAATAATGAATCTCATCTATCAGCCTGAATAGAGTTATCTGGACTTGAAGAACCTGGTTTCCACTTTCCCAAATTGGACTATTATCAATGATTAAGGTACACACTTCGGTCATTTGAGAAATCTGGATAGCTGGAAGATTTCGATAGACGTAAGTGTTGAGAAGCAGTCTGTCACTCAAAGAAAAGACACCCAGAGATCTAGGTTCACCAGGTAATCACCAGTTGTTGCTGCCGCAACTTTTCCCCCCAAATTTATTTTTTAAATTATGGGCCCCTCCTCATCGTTTTGCCTGGTTTGATCGTTAAGCTCTTGAGCCTCTTGGGCATATCTTCTTTTCGTATTATTTTAAAGTTGGATGTCAGTTGGTCTATTTATGCCTTGTTCATTTTTAGTTTGAGTCGTGGATGTCTAGTTTACTGGTCTAAGAAAAGGAAAATATTTGTTCGTCAGAGTCGCCTTTTCAAAGAAAGAACGAATCTAGCTGCGGCTGATCTTTAAAACTGTTTTGATACTTGAATTTTCCTGTGAATCGGGCCTCTTTTTGATGTCAGATCAGAAGCTATGAGTTGTTTGTTTGCCGTCGTTGCGGCTCTCAGATCATTTTAGCATTCGACACCCTAATCTCTCCGACGTCCGATTCGTATGAGCTGTGGAATCTCTTGCCCGTAGTTTTACCCTTCCACCATTTCGGCTGGGAAAGCTATTAAGATTCCGATTCAAATGACTTCCGACCACCGATTAAGCATTCCTCCCCGCGTCATTTGGCTCTAGTTTTCCCTTTTCCGTTGTTGCGACTTGCGAAGTCCTTCGTCTTTCGATTTAAAAGTCTTTCGACGTCCTATTCAAATCTTCCTGCCAGCGTTTCGCTTACCCTTATCTTACAGCCCTTCCGCCATTGCGACTATTAGATCCCTTTCACATCCGACGTAGAAGCCTCCCAACTGCTGATTTTTGAGTTTCCCATGCAAGGCTCGGTCGAAGTTCTTTTCAGAACCAGAGACGCACCAGGCCGTTATCTTGAGGAATAGTCATTCAGTTATTAGAATCTGATGCTTTGTTTTGTAACGCCTTTCCAACAAATGATGCTTGTCAATTAATTGCAGGATGAGTTGGGAGATTGGTCAAACCACCATGGAATGGAGGAAGATGGACCCTCTAGTAGAAGCAAGGCCGTAACTAGCAGGACAACAGAAGAGAAGGACAAGAAATGAATGAATACAAAGACGCAGACTAGAAAGGGTCCATACGTTACTAAGCAGTAGGGGAACGGGAGGACGCCAGGGTCTGAAGGGGAATCTGAAGAGTCCAAGGGAAGAAAATGCCACGCGTTGAGGGAGTCCAAAGGGCCTGCTGTATAGCTTAAATAGGGTAGAGTTAGCACTTAGACGGGGGATTTTTCCTTGGAGAATTTTGTAATGTTTACTTGTAAGAGGAACTATTTCATTTTGCAAAGAAAAACTGCAAGTTTGCCTGCTGGAGAGAGTGAAATGTGGAATGTATCAATGTAACTCAAGGAATAATGCTGAAGAGGAACTATTTAGTTTTCAGCCATGTTTCATTTACTGTGAGAATGTTTAATTTCTTGAACCTATGTTTTTGTTTAATATTCTTCAGTATCTTCAGGATTTCTTCCACTGTGAGTAAGAAATGTTGCTTATAAAATGATAGGCTATCTGGTTATTTGAATATCTGTAATTGTTCATGTGTCTTGAATGAAGTATCAGCTATCTGTAATTCTTCATTATGCACGTACAAGTGTATTACTCACCATTAAATGCTAATTCTGCTCCCTAGGGATAGTTTAGATAGATAGTTTATCTTATTGTCGTATGTGATTTGAATGTTTGCGAGTCCTAAGACGGAAGGTAAGAACCTGAGCATCACATTGTGATTACTCCCTGCATTCTATCACCCTGCATTGTTAGTTAGGCACTTGCATTTCATTCTTAAGTCAAAAATACAAATTTCGGCAGACTGGGCCGCAACAGGTAACCCCTTTTTTGTTACTTTGACCTACGGTGGCCGGACCGTAAACCGAATGGATTCCTTATTCCAAACAGTCAACGGGCTAGTTGGGAACATTGATTGGGGAGAATCCCTTACTGTTGCTGCCTGCGAATTTCCAGGCCTCAACAAGAACCACTTGCAAGAAGTTGATAGGCCACACACCTTTTAGGTTGGTATATGGACAAGAAGCAGTTATGCCCATGGAGTACATTTTTCCTAGCCTCAGAATATCTACCTTCATAGAGATGGATGACCCAGCCATGTTGAATGAAAGGCTGGTGAAGATACTGGAGCTAGAAGAAGACAGATTTATTGCAGGTTTCCAACAACAAGTACAAAAATCTAGAGAAAAAGTATGGCATGATAGACACATTAAGAAGAAGCATTTTCAGAATGGAGATCTTGTGCTCTTGTACGACAAAAAATTCATGAATTTCCCAGGTAAGTTCAAGACACATTAGAAAGGACCAGACATAGTTCAGAAAGTTACTGATGGTGGTGCAGTTCAGTTAGCTAAATTGAATGGAGAAATTTTTCCCTCCATGGTGAATGTAAGTAAATTAAAGAAGTACAGGGATGGCCTGTACCCCCTGATCAGAAGTAATAGCAAGAAGGAGAGTCTAAGTACCAAGAATAGTTGCAATGGGGTACTAGACTATAATGAAGCTATTCTCAGAGAGCTTGGGCAGATCCACGAAGTGTCGAAGGTTGTGGAAGAAAGTCTGTCGAGGCTCAAAGTTCAAAGTTCTGTCGAAACTTGTGTCCAGTTGTGTCGAAGGACCTTATTATCGAAAAGCTGAAGTTAGTGGTTTTGTCGAAGAAGAAAGGCGTGTCGGAGCTTAAAATGTGACCATTGGAAAAAATCAGATTTAGCGGCGCTGGTACGTTAACTGTATTAACTTCCTGTAATGATGAGATTTTGGGGAAATATAGCGCTGTTTGGACAAGATCTACAGCTGTTCTGTCAGATTTGGTGTCTTTAATGCACAGTTATGGCAGATTTGGTCGTTGGATTCTATAAGAAGACACCCATACCTGTGAAATTTGCATTACGCATTTTCTTGAGTTGAGTCCATGTCAGCTGATCGCGAAGTCCAGGAATTGTTGAGAGAATTCAGAGAGAGGGGTATGCAGAACCTTATGAGCAATCCACCTGCATCTGCACCTCATGAAGAGACTCCCCCAGTGCTGAATCAACCAATGCAAACACGATCAACCAGAAAGAAATTTAATCCAGAAGTTCGCTCTAAGCAGAACGAAGATAGGCACAAGCCATCAGGGAAGACACCGGAGGATCCCGAGATGAATCCTTCTGGTTCCGTAGAGATCCCACCTGAATGTTTTGAAGACTTTGGTGAGGATGAGAACATTGCATCATAGCGTCCACCATATCTTCCGCCTATTTGACCAGGAGTTCAGCCACCTCAGCGGACAACCAAGTTCACATTACGCACCCCTTCGCTGCCACAGGGTGTGC
Source organism: Pseudotsuga menziesii (assembly GCA_001517045.1). Classification (NCBI taxonomy): domain Eukaryota; kingdom Viridiplantae; phylum Streptophyta; class Pinopsida; order Pinales; family Pinaceae; genus Pseudotsuga; species Pseudotsuga menziesii. The sequence continues at coordinate 114,777 of LPNX010718744.1, read as the reverse complement.
AGTTGGTGAGAAGGGAGGCAGTTCAAGGGATGGGGTCGCTGATAGATTTAGAAGGCCCAATGATTCCCATGACCATCATAAATATTAAAAAGAGAAAGATGACGCTGAAAGATATTTTGAGAAGGAAGATAACGGAATGAGAGACGGTCATAGGGAACAAAGGCATTCTACTAAGGATGAAAGGATGAAGGATAGAGCAAGCCATGGTAGTGGTAGAAGTAGTAGAAGGGATGATGATGATGATAGGCATATCAGGGAGAAAGATGGAAGGATGATTAAAGATGATGCTTACAGAGATGCAGACGGATATAGAGCTCGACAGAGTGCAAAAGGAGATAGTAGAGAAGGAGCAAGAAGCTGAAGATATCATTTGCAACCTCAACAAGCAATTTAATATCTTCACCAACAAGATTCTGCCACCAGAAAAGCAGCAGAGTGTCCCAGGAAGGGACACTAGTGAGTCTTAGGGGCCTGTTGGGGTTTAGACCTTGAAGGCCCTTAGTTTTGGCAACTCCGTGGTTTTGGTGCGAAGCTTGTAAGTGGAGTTACGGTCCAAAATAGTCTTAGGGGCTTCGGGGTTGGGTCGAAGCCCCTCTTTTTGTAAATAACCCATGGTTTAAGATTATGGTTTTTGGGTACCCATGGTTTAAGCCCATGGTATTGTAATAGTGCACTTGTATAAATAGGCACTTATGTAAAGAAGTCAAGTAGGGTTTTTATGTATGATAATGTGATGCAAAGAAGTTAGGTCTATTTTTTGGGTTTAAGGCTAAGTCCCAGTTGTGTGCGTGGACGAACTCTATAGCTGAGTGCACAGAGGGTTAAGAAGAAAGGTTCTATAGCTAAGTGCACAGTTTTGGGTTGTTGAATAGATCTGCAGCTAAGTGCACAGATCAGAACTGTGTCATTTTGTAAAGAGTTGAATATAAACGCAGTTCTGTGGACGTAGCCCCTACACTGGGGGTGAACCACCTATATCTTGTGTTGTGGTGGTTCTTGTTACTTTGTTTCTGTTATGTTTTATGCATTTGATAGGCAGATGAATGATAAAGTAAGAAAAACTGTTAAGTATTAACTTCGCTGTGAATTCCCAGTTAAGGGTTAAGCAAGGAACTGTCTTTTTATCTAAACTGTGAAGCTATTTAAGTGAATATCGAAGCTCTGTATTGCATAATTATTATTTGTTAAGGCTAAAGGTATAGTAATATCCCTATTTTTCCTGTAGAAACCTGATTCTGTAGCACCCCATAGCTGTTTCGGGTGAGACTGCAACCTGTTCGCAGGTTGTTTCCAAAAGGGCCAACATTGTGGGTCTCTTTGTTGGTGCGAAGATAAAAGGATAAGAACCCAGGTTTTCCCTAAGCCCAACACCCGGTATGAGCTCAGTTTTCTCTTTTTTTTGCTCTAGACCTAAACATGAAAAATATTTCAAGTGTACTTTATGTCTTTGCCATGCTCATTAAACACCAAGAACAAAACATCAAGTTTATTGTTGTAAGCCCCTTTCCTCGTACTCAAATGGATCTTTCTGAGTGATGTTTCTTTCCTTCACACTCGTAAAACTCAAGCTATATGCTGCTCTCGAAGGAGAGTTGGGTAGGTGGTAATTTAACCTTTTTTGAACCTCCCCGACTAAGTACAAAAAAGGTTCACCTTTTCTTCTACGGAAATTAAGAGAGTTATTTTGTGGTATGTTTTACACTTTTTCAGCCTCAAGAGACTAAATTGGATGAAAAAGGACACCCCCTAGAGTCTTCTTTAGAGTTTTCAGATTCTCTAAACATGAAAAGACCAAGTGAGCATGTACTAGTTCAGGCTCATAAAATCCACAAATCAGTGACACTATCAATCATTATTCCCTCTTCTCTTCAAGCTTGTCAAAAAATGAAGAGAGACTTGAGTTGACTTTCCTGGACTCGTGAAAATTTAACAGGAAATATAAGGAAGAAGTTTTCTTTTGATTCTCATTCATTGGCAGCATGTCTTCCTTGAACATAGCACTCTCTATTTTTTCTAATACTCATGTCTCAGTGTTTACTTTCAGTTCAACTATCACTTTGATTTTCTTACTCCTCCTCTTTTCCGTTATACCTGGGGAATATGATCATGTATCCTACATGACAGATAAGTCTAATTGTATTATCTGCAAAGTTAAAAGTTTCCTTGGTTCATCTTTGTGTCGTGCTCACTGTTCAAGGATTTAGCCTTGCATCTGATCTGTATCCTGATTCTATCATTGTCCTATCTGTTATTACTTGTGTATCCCTTCCTTTATCCAGTTCCTAGTCACTCTTGTGATCCAGGATCTATTGCCTTCCTCATCACAGTATGGTTTCTCATCAGCACTTCCTGACAACGAAGACCTAGATCTTTTGACGATAGTACCTTAGGATTCACTTTCATTATTGGTGAATTCCTTTGCTTCAGTTGTCGATTATCACCTATTGGTTGACAATCTATTGAATCCTATCCATGTTTGACTTCAACAACATCTATTCACATGGCCTGGATTGTACTGGTTCTTTTGTATTTTTTACGAAGACCTTAGCTCCATATCTATGGCCTAAGTTGTGCAAGATTATGTTGTTTTTGCTTACACAGTTTCCAGATCTTTGAAGACAAATCATTATTTTATATTGTGGATTCGATCCACCTTTGTAATATACGTGGTATTGAACCCATATCATATGATTTACTCAAATATTGTAAAGGATCTAGTGTTCCAATATATTGAACATGGCATCCTCATATATGACTTTGCATATGACATTACTATGTATTTGTTTCAGGTACGTCCTCTGCTCCATTGGACCTATGAGTTCTCCAAGATAATGGTTATAATGTATTTCAGCCATCATTTCCCTCTGAGCTCACACATTAGGGGGCATCTGTTATCAACCCAAATGGCACTTCTCCATCCGAGTGCCAACATTCTTTATGTTGGTACACAAAAGGACATATTAGGATTGAAGTTTTCCAAAAAACTATAGATAGGCATGACTTGGGATGCATTTACCCTCAAACCAAATTGCTATATAATTTTTCTAAGTGTTGACTTGCGTACAGGACTATATCCATTGCAACTCGCATACTGTATGCAACTATCGGAATTGCAACTAGCATACATCAGCATACGCGGGTTTCCTTTGAGAAACTCGCATGTCATACGTGGGTTTCCTATATCAATAGTCACGTACACCTTAGTTTGACCTTAAAAAATATAAAACATGATTAATTGAGATTAGTTGGGCCCTAACCCTTAACTATCCCAACTGTTTCAACCACCCCAACCTTTGAAATCACTCTATTTCCTGAAGTATAAATAGAGGCCTTGGGGAGGGTATTAATCAATCAAGATTGGAGAGAAAAGTTATGCTGGTGGTATATCTTCAGAAGTCTTGGAGCAGCAGAACTCAGAGTCCTTTGGTTGCAGAGGATTCCTTGTCTCAGAAGCTGGGTTGTACTCTTATCTCATTCACCGATTGTTAATAAAGAGAATTCTTCTTCCAACATTGTGTTGAGTCTTTTTCATGTATCGTGGTTAATGAATGTATTTGATTAGATATTTGATATATTGTTTATCTAACCTCTTATATATACATGCATAAGCTATTACTTGGATAATTTTCTCTTTACAGGTGAAAGAGGTGCATCCTTGGAAGCTTTGGAGAGAAGAGGAGCGGGAGAAGACCAAGCTTGGATCAACCGTCGGTAATTGGGTAAGTCAAGACTTTCTTCCTATTCCCTTTCTATTCTCTGGTAAATTTGATTGTCTGCAAGGTTAGTAGTAAGTTGGTAACCCCAGACCCTAGGTTACAAGGGTTCTTAATCCTGAACAATAGCATTCTCCTCTGTTCACCACCAGTTCACGTTTGCGCTAAAGAAGGACCCATGCACCACATCTGAAGACCTGTTGCATTGAAGAAGGATCCTATGCATACGTTATCTAGTGAACAAGACTAGAACTGCACTAAAGAAGGGAAGATCCTATGGGTTTCCATGCGATTTGTTATGTGCCTTTATATTCGACTAGATTTAGAGAGCAGTCGACCACGAAAGGGTTGACTTGATCATCTCGGTAAACTATTATATATATTAGCCTCTGCGTGAGCGATCAGTTACATAGAAGAGTTAGAGAATCAGAGAGTTAGGAAAGAACATTGGGATTCCCCATTATCACCTCAAAATGAGCCTCCTAAGTATATTTACGTTAAGAATATAGCTTATATGGAGAGATAGGGAGAAAACGAAGATCATGATGAAGTTAGAAATGAAGAAGGAGAAGGGGAGAATCGAACTGAGGCTACCTTTGGGTTCCCTATTTTAGACAGAATGCGGGATATAACTATGAAAAAAATCCCTCCTTCCTCCTTACCTACTTTCTATGGAAAAAGTAATGACGACCTAGACACATTCATGTTCGAGTTCGTCATCCTTTGTAGGAGCTATAATTATCTACAAGATGCTCACAAACTAAAACTCTTTCCCTATACACTAAAAGATTCCTCCTTGAGATGGTTCATGGGATTAGGAGAATTCACTATCAGGACTTGGGATGATATGAAAACTTCAATTTTGTGAAAATATCAAGAATATTGCAAACCCAAGGACTCTCGACATGATATATTCAAGATACAAAACCTTGAATACGAGAGCCTAGAGGATTATCTTGAAAGATTCATTTATACATTACATAAGTCTACATATAATGACCTCTGGGAAGATGCAGTACATTCACTCTTCCTTAAGGGGATCTCCGAGGACTTGTTAGAAAGTATTAATCTCATGGAAGCTGGCGATATTTCTCATAAAATTTTGCACGAATCAGTGAGATGTGTAAAAATTATTCTAGGAGTAGGGGGAAAGTTGAGAAAAAATTTCGAGAGCCTTTTAGTAGAAATGTAAGAAGAAATGTTCCTAGTTCAGGTGGAGTTACCAGAGTAGAGTTAGGAAAGCTGTTGCATAATTTCAAAACCGATATCTTAGGAGAAATGGGTTCTCAACTAGATGCTTTACAAGCTAAGAAGAGGCGGGATGAAGAACGAGTGGCAATGAGTATCTTTTGTCCAAGATGTAGAACTAAACATCCCCAAAGGGAATTTCCATTAAACAACATCTCTGTATGTCACATATGTATAGAAGAGAATCCAACAGATAACTGCCTATCCTTTCCTGGGTTACAATCCATCTATAAGAGTTGAGATGCAGTTGAAACACCTAGGATGCCTTCTTAGCAACCTAGAGACCAACCAGCATATCTGAACTTTCTGCCACAATCTCCACTCTATTATCCTCCGTATCAACCACCTCAACAATGGAACAATTCTAGTTGGAAGAATTGGCCACCTCAGTACCCTCCTCCTCAATTTCCACAACAGCAATATTGGTCACAAGGATGGAGAGGACAACCATATCCTCAGCCACAACCTCTCCCTGCACCTAATCATCCTTATCCTCAAAATCAAACAAATTTCCATCAAATGTCGCCTGGATTTGTACCTCTAATTCCTTTTATCACACAACAACCTCATCACTTTCAGAATGAAAATCCTCCACGACTAACATTATTACCTGCACAACCAATACCTAACTTTAATAATGAACCAACTCAAGCTCTTAACAGCATTGAGTTGCAAACTCTTCCATTGTACCTTATTACAATTGTACCTGCACATGAAATTCAATTACAATCGGGAAGAGTTGTGATTAATAAACCCAAGTCATCACTCATCATTCAGGAACCAAATGAAGAAGAAGAATATTCAAGTGAACCCATGAATGATGCTATTTTGGAGGATGTGAGCATTCCAAAGTTTCCTATACACACCCATCCTCCGCAAGAAACTATTTAGGAGCAAAGAGTCCCTCCATTTCTAGAAAGACTAGTAATAGAAAAACTTTTAGTTCATCTGGAGTATAACATTTTGAATGACTTAAAGAATATATGTATTAAAATCCCTCTATTACAAGCTATCAAATAAATATAGTAAGGTAATAAAGGAGCTATGTATTAAACGCGTAGGAAAGAAGCAAAAGGACCCTCTTGAAATTCATGTTATAAAAGAGATGTCTGAATGTATGACAAGTCAGTCCTGAATTGCAAAATATACAAATCTAGGAGCCCCATTAGTGACTATAATTATAAACAAAATTTCCATAGAGAATACATTAATCAATTTAGGATCTGCCATTAACATGATGACCACCACAGTTTTAGAATCTTTACAGTTGGGACAATTTCTTCGACCAACTCCTTCCATTCTAGAACTAGCAGACCGCACTATAGTAAAACCCGCTGAAGTCCTGGATGACATTCCTGTATCAGTAATCTCATGGGAATACCCTATCGAATTTAATGTCGTAGAATCAAAGGATCCTTCTAAAGTACATCCTATTATTTTGAGAAGACCATGGATAGCTACAGCAAATGATTTTATAGGATGTAGGGATGGAGAGATGACCATTTCCAATGGGTTGTCCACACACAGGCTTATTTTATACCCCCCAGCACAACCAATAACTGAAAATTCCTGGGGGTTAAATTGTTCTTTTGGGGATGAAGACTTTATGATCTCTCCCTTCCTAGTGATTTCTCTTGGGAACTTTAGGAGCAGACCACTAAGAATGTATTAAACCAAATTGTTTCTTTGACAACCTGTATAGATTTCCCTCAGTCTTTTGCTCAACTCATTCATTATTTTGGAGATAAGTCTCAAGAGAATATGGCTCTTTCCATGTTTACAAAAACACCTTGTGTTTTCATGATTGAAGAGAATATAGGACCATATACCATATCTTGTGAGGTTGGCCCTAAAATGTTTTTACATATAAACGCAGGATTAAGTGAAAACCAACAAGCACAACTGCTTAAAGTTCTTAAGAAACAAGCTGGAGGATTTGCATGGGAATACACTGATATGAAGGGTATACACCCTGATACCTGTATTCACCATATTTATATGGATCTAAGCATGTCACCTGTACAGAATGCACAGAGGAGGATGAATCCTTCTCTAAAGGATATAGTAAAACAAGAATTACAAAAACTCCTCACTGCTGGTTGCATCTATCCTATCTCCAACAGTAAATGGGTATCTCCTTTAGTAGTAGTCCCAAAGAAAGTTACAGAGAAATGGTGTATTTGTGTTGATTTTAGGGAGCTAAACAAAGCTACACTTAAAGACTACTTTCCTTTACCTTTCATTGATTAAGTATTAGATACTCTATCAAGTAAACGGTATTTTTCCTTTCTTAATGGGTATAGTGGTTACAACCATAATTTAATAGCACCTGAAGATCAAGACAAGACCACTTTTACATGCCCTTGGGGAACATATGCTTATCAAGTCTTGCCATTTGGCTTATGTAATGAACCTGCCACTTTCTAGCAAGTAGTCTTAGGAATATTTTTCGATCTTATACATGACTGTGTGGAGGTATACATGGATGAATTTACGACCTATTGTAATACTTTTCAAGAATCCCTTGACAAGCTCGAGAAGGTCTTGATCTGATGTCAAGAAACGAATTTATCCCTTAGTCACAAGAAATGTAAAATGTTATTGATAGAAGGTATAGTTTTGGGACACCATGTTTCCTCCCAAGGAATTAAGGTAGACCCTACGAAGATCGAATTAATTGTTGGCCTTCCCTCTCCCAAAACTCAAAAAGGGTTAAGAATATTTCTTGGTCATGCAGGGTATTACCATCATTTTATTGAAAATTTCACTAAAATAGTTGCACCAATGTTTAAGTTGCTTACAAAGGATGCAGAATTCTAGTGGACAAAATCTTCTCAAAATTATTTTGAAATCCTAAAAGCTAAACTATCGGTGGCACCAATACTTAGGGGTCTCGATTGGTCCCTTCCTTTTCACATATCTACCGATGCCTCTGATATGGCCATAAGAGGAGTCCTTGGCCAAAAAGAAGGACAAGCACCTTATGCCATTTATTTTATTAGTAAGAATTTGACTCCTAGCGAACTCAATTGTACTGTTACTAAAAAAGAATTTTTGGCAGTAGTTTATTCTATTAATAAGTTTCATCACTACATCACAGGTTATGCATTTTTTGTGCATACCGATCACTTCAACATTATATTTTTAATGAATAAACCAATCACCAATGGTAGAGTGACCCAGTGGCTTCTTTTATTACAAGAATTTAACATTATCGTCATTGACCCACTTGGTAAAGAAAATCTCGTAGCATATTTCCTTTCATGTATTCAACATGAAGACGGTATTAAACCAGTTGATGACAGTTTTCTTGACGAACATCTATTTGTTGTATCTATTCAAACCCCTTGGTTCGCAGATATTGCTAATTATTTAGCAACTAGGAAAATACCAAACCATTTGTCCCCACATGAGAAGCATCGTATTATAGTTCAGAGTTCCAAGTATTCTTGGGTTGATAATGATCTCTTCCACACTGGTCCAAATCTTATTATTCGACAATGCGTGCGGTAGGGTGAAATGATAGACATCCTTCATGCATGCCATGATGGACCATGTGGAGGACATTTTTTTGATAAGAGGACGGCATATAAAGTCTTACATTCTAGTTATTATTTGCCAAGCATTTTTAAATATCCTACCAAATATGTCAAAGGATGCAATAGTTGCCAAAGAATGGGTAGACCTACTTCATCTGATCAAATGTTGTTACAACCCCAAGTCATGATTGAACCCTTTGATAAATGCGCTCTTGATTTTGTAGGACCAATTTCTCCCATGTCTCGTAAAAATAAATATATCCTAGTTTGCACGAACTATGTCACCAAATGGGTAGAAGCTAAAGCTTTATTTAGGGCTACAGAGAAATTGGTAGTAGAATTCATACATGAAGAAATATTCACCCGATTTGGTGTACCTAGAGAAATTGTCACAAATCAAGGTACTCAATTCACTTCTAAATTAATGAAAGAACTTACTATGAAATATGGCATCCGATATTGCAAATCTTAACCTTATCATCCTCAAGGTGATGGTCAGGTAGAATCAACTAATAAAGTATTAGAAGCCATTTTAACTAAAACCATTCACTTACATCATAAGGACTAGGAAGATAGACTCCTAGAGGCTTTATGGGCCTATAGGATAACATGGAGAAACACTACTGGACATACCCCCTATGAGTTAGTGTATGGCAAACAAGTCTTTTTACCTATTGAATTTTAAGTTAAAACCTTTTGCATGGAAGCACAATTAGGCATGAATTTGGATGAAGCACAAAAACAATGAATATTGCAGATTAATGAGTTAGACGAGATTAGACAAGATGAACTCCAAAGAACCATGCTAATACAAAATCAACGAAATACATGGCATGATAAATTTATTAAGCAAAAGCAGTTTAATACTAGAGATTGGGCACTACTATTCGACTCACAGTTTAAAAATTTTAAATGAAAATTAACCACCTATTGGATGGGTCCATACGAAGTAGTTACATCTTTTGACAATGGTTCAATAAAAATTAAAACAAATGATGGCTCAGAAGTTTCCTTTGTAGTAAATGGAGATAGACTCAGAATTTATCATCAACCGACATATAAATAGGATTTTATATAGAATGTTTTGCAGCAATATGAAATTGAATTAGTTGAAGGGGAGGCTATTCCTCCTCCTCCTGACCCTTGAAAAATATTTTGGGTTATTATCACTTGTATATATGTAAATATGTGCTTGTTTCTTTGAATAAATAAGAGTCATTTCTAATAGGTTGCTTACACAAGACTCTTTTTATTTTTATTATGTCTTTATGAATAAATTGAATCATCTAACAAGTGGTTTTGCAGTCTGATTACAAGTATTCTATCTCTATAAGCATCTTATGAAGTATTACTTGGACAAGGGAAGTATGTTAAATACTCATCAGGTATCTTAACATTTATTTGGGTGCTTTTGAAATTTTCAGCTTATAATGACAATTAAAAATTTACAATCCTTTGTATATCATACTTAACTAGCTCCTCTATGATTCATATGGTTTTTGGTATTTTGCTTCAGACATGTATATTTCTGATTCACTTTTTTTAATAGTTGCTTGATAGAACTACTTTCATTATCAGGTTTTTCACATTCTTATCTTACACCTATGGATTACTAGTTCATCTTATGCTTGTTATCAAAACCTGTCTCTCAAGTATTTTAGTAATAACTCGAGAGTAAGTGGATTTTTTTGTCTGTGGGGAACATTACTTTTCTTTTATGAATAAGAAGGACTATAAGGTTAAAGAACAGCTTTAAGTTATTATATTTTGACATGATATATGGTTATGACCATTATAAAATTACTTATAAAGTTTATTTTGAAAAAAATGTGAATTATGTGTTTAGCAGGGATTAACAGGCTCTAGTACCAATCGTCTTCCATATATATAATATCATTATACAAGGAAAACCAGTTGGATTACTGAATAGGCTTGCTAGCAACGGGTCAATGCTAAGTAAAAACTCAAAACATGAAAGCTCGATAAATGCAAGTAAACCTGTCGAGGTACTGAACAGGCTCACTGGCATCGGGACTATGCTTCTATGGTACCAAGGTAAACCCGTTGGGGTACTGAACATGCCTACTAGAAGTGGGGAAATACCTGGTAAATGAGATCTAGTTAATGCACTACTATGCACATAGTTCGTAAAACAATGATAATATGCAAAAAAAAATTAGAATTTATGAATAAACATGTTATGACCAATTGTTTAACATGTTGTTTGAGAATGGTTGTAAGTTGGGCTTGACCATGCCCATCTAATTCAACATATACTTAGGATTTCATTATCCTAGAAATGGGACCCATAGTTATGAATCTCACATACTCCGAGGTAAACTTCAATATTTTGAGATGATAAGATCTCTTTAAATGAGGCATCGATGGCTAGTTTTTCCTGTGGTATTATTTTTGTTCAATTATTACATTCAAGCAGTCTTTCTAAGCACTGTTATCTTTTTCATGAATATACATCTATGAATCATTTACGTTTACTAGTTAGTTAGTTTTTCTTCTTTTCTTTACAAAATAATCAACAGCATAATATAACTCTTCATTTTTTTTCGAACAATCACTTCTCTCTTCTATGGCTTGAGGAAACGCCATATCTTTGGATTGGGGGAAGATGGATTTGGAAAAATTATATTGTTTTCATTTTTTATGATAGATCTATTTATCTCTGACAAATGATAAGTGTTTTTCAGGATAATATAAGCAGTGGATCTTGATTATAGCATGAAGCATATTTTCACAACAAAATCAATATGAAGAATCGAATGAAGGTCTAAATGAAATACCAAATGACGATCTGAATAAAACATTGTAATATTTTAGTATTTATAATTAAAATTTGCTAACCAAATTCTGGTTTTTTTTTTTTGGCAAATAAATTTTACCTTCATATGGATGCTTAGAAATTCTTCTTATCATTTCATTATTGATAATCCTATCCTTTTACCCAATCATGCATGTAAATTATTAATTGACTAATTATCTTGATTATAAATGTGATTTATACTTTTCATGTCATATGTTCAACCTACCCAAAGTTTTACTTTGGACATGGTTGAAATAATTAAAAAAAAAACTTATGAATTTACTATGAGGCAGTAATGGGAACTGGTTGAAATAGTTTGCTTTTGAATCTGTTTTCAGTAATTTCGTTTCTAGTTTCCGGTTCAATTTATTTACAAGTAAATAGAATAGATTTATTTTAAATTCAGTTCTATCTATTTTCTGTTATTAGTTTATGCAATTTAAATTTCAATTTATTCACATGCAATGGTTTCTTTATGTTTATGTTTATGAATTTGTTAAAGTTCATGTCACTGTTAAATTTGCTTAATACTATAGGTTTACTTATTGTCTTATGTATTAAATCTACATATGCATGAATTCAGCTGAAGATTATATCATTTAGGTTAATTTTTATTATTTTAACTGTACAGACTGTCATTCAGACAGCTTGTTTAAACTTCCATTCGACCACCCATTTCAGACCCACAGTTCAATCTATCATTCAACCCTTAGTTTCATTTTAGTGTTTTTACATATTTTGAGATTGTTTTTTCAGTTCTGTTTTGTTAATGTTTGAGTTTTGTTTTGACTAATATAGTTAGATAACAGTTTTATTTAACATTGAAGTTAAATTTAGAATGTTTTAGGTTATGTATTAAAGTGTTATCATTTTTCTTACCTTGAATATGTGTTAAGCTATGTTATGTTTTTGTTTCTTGAATATTGTTTCTGATTTCTTTTTACTGGTATATTGTTTTGTGTTTATGCATTTGGATTGATTTATCCTTTGCATATAAATTTGGTGTTATATGTGTTATCCTTAGTATGTTTTTAGGTTGTTCCATTTTCGTTGTGCGATTGCTGAAAGAGACTTGTAGGACAGAATTAAAAAACATTCCTATGAAGTTTTCTACTTGTTTCTTTCTATTTAATTTTCTTTATTAAGTTTTCTACTTGCTTATTAATTAGGTTTTCCATGCATCTTAGTTTCCAGTTTAAATATTAGTTTCAGAATAATATCATTTTTAGTTTAATAAATGATCAATTATTTAGTTTAATATTTTGTCCCAGTTTAATTAATTTAATAGTTGAATTCTTAGGAGTTTGACTCGGTTTTTCATTTTGAAAGATTTTTCGATCTTTTGTTTGTTAAAATATTTCCACGACACCATAAGAACCCCTCTACCTTCGCATATATTTTGTGTCAACTCTAATCCTACCAACCCCAGTCTATAATTAAATATTAGGTGAGTTAATTTAGACATTATAACACCCAACGGTGGTCATAACCATATCTTATTCTTCTTCGATCTCTTCATCATAGCATCGGACACTTCCTTTTGGTGTCTTCAAGGATGACACATGAGGGATGAGATGATATTTAATAGAATATACAATGATTCTCTTGGCTCTAGCCTTGGTCTCATCTCCCTCTGGCTCCTAGACCTTTCTTACTAAAATACTGATCCAAGTCAATTCTTCAAGGATCATGGAGTTCCTATACTTCTTCCTATTTATACTCTTCTCTTCAAAATAGCTTGGTTAAGGAATCAAACATCTCTTTAGGTGTCTTTAGGGAAGACACATGTGGCATAAGGTGATCCTCTTAGCCTTGACCAAGTTCTTCTTGTGTAAGGCTATAGCCTCATCTCCCTCTGGAACTGGAACCTCTCCACTTATGTAGGTGTTCAATTAATTTCGTTCAAGAACCAGTGAGATCCTATACTTCCATGCTTGGAAGTTGTCAGCTTCACCAAGCAATTTGAGGTGTTCATCCTCGTTCCAGAGCTGGCTGATCTAGGGTTTGTTAGAGAAACCCTAATTTTCAAAACTTTGAATGTTTTAGATCTGATTGGATATAAATATGGGCCTTTTCAAGGCAATATTTCCAATGTACTCCTTTACTGAAATCAATGGAGGGAAGCTCTCAGAACAGGAAGCCCTAGATTTCCAATTTCTTTTGTATAAATTCCTAATATTGTTTCTGCGGTATCTCCAAAATTACTGCTCCTATGTGTCTAAAATTTTGTACTAAGGTATCCTAGTCTGTTCTCTTTCCAACACCATAGATGTGAGCAAAATTTGTTTCACCAATTGGTACTTATGAGATTTTTTCCAGGGTGACTTCTTTCAGGACTATTCAGCATAGCGAACTTGTACAAACTACCACGTGTCACCGTTTCACCTTCGGGGTCTAAAATTTTTACCAGAAAAAGAAAAGTCCATGAAATATCTAGAAAAACTTGAAAATTTTCATTTGGACCTTTGTAGCCCGAGATATAACAATTCTCCCTAGGTGTCCTGTTTAGGGATGAATCCTAGAAGGGGCTAGAACCCTGATTTGGAGGAATCATATATCCCATAATATAGCAAATATGAGGCTGAAATTTTTACATAGGGTACATCTAGATTTTATCTTTGTCCTGGGAAAAATTATACTATTGAGCCTTATGAAATGTTGAGATATAGCGAATGTACCAAAACTACCAGTTTTAATATTTTAGGGTTTTTGAAGCCCGAGGTCAAACTAGGATTTGAATTTCCTGGAGTTTTACTTAACCAAAAACTTTGACCTTGTTCTCTAAACTTCTATTTTGATGAGGAGAGCAATCCTATGCTGGGCTCACTCAAAAATTCCTCTTCTGTGAAAAGCCCTAATTTCCCGCAGAGTAACTAAAAATTCTTGGAATCAACTTCTACTTGGACAGAAAGATGCACCCTTCAATGGAGAGTTATCCTAGCCTCCTTTTGCTGATGGATTATGGAGAGAGACCCAAGAATTAAGAAGCCCTAGCTTCTGCAGCTACATAGTGTCTTCTTCTCAGGTTAGCTTTGATACCATGTTAGATTTTTATGAATTAGAAAATATTATCTTAGGATCTTATCTGAGAGAATAACATGCACAACAATCAATCACAAGAGACAATAGACAAAAATATTTATCCTCAGGGAAACCATAAAGGACAAAACCCCATAACTTCCATAGAGATAGAATGAGCACCAATGGTAGCAGTGAAACCGAAAGACAAAACTTGATGATCTCCAACAGTTGTTATCTCTCTCACTTGGGTGAGCTCCTCTTCTCTCACCTATGTGCTATACCTGGCTGAGTGTGTGTGATAAATAGAGAGGCTCACTCTCTATTTATACTAGTTTCTTACCAAGGCTGACTTCTCTAGGAGAGTCTAATAACCCTAGTGCCCCACAACTGTAGGGAATTTACCCCATGATCAACAAGGAGGTTTAACCTCTATGACTTTACATGACTTGATTACAATAATGATTCTCCTGATAGGAACATCAGGGACCAATGAAATACAATATATAAAATATACAAGTGAATACATTCCAAATTTACAAATACATCAACAAGGGGGAAAAAGGACAAGAGAGAGAGATCCACATGTGGTTATTGTAGAGGTTCACATATTGAAATATCTTGCTTCAAAAATAATATGGACATCATAACAAGATCCTTTAAGAGAACCATATTGATCTTCTAGAATTTGCAAGAGGATGGGAGCGTAATCTAGGAAATGGTAAGCCTAAGCATGAATTGAGTGCATGGGTAAAACCCATTTCCAATTTATCTTGTTTTGATGGATTTGTTTCTTATTTATATTCTGATATACCATAATTTTAAACCTCCATCCCTTCCTTGGAATAAACCCCAAATAATTCACCAAAGCTTCCTCCATAAACTAGTCACTTTTCACAATTTTTTATGTGCCTTCTGAAAGCTCTTTCCCAAACCAATGAGATCTTCCTCAGTATGAATATGAAGGTGATATACAGGATGATATACAGCATATTACATTCATAGACTCATTTACCCAACCATTTCATGACCAAAATACCCAACAACCCTCAAGTTCACTAGTTGGAAAATCTTAAAATTGCCTAATTTCCAATGTTATGTCACTTGTGTATGTTGCATTTATGTCTTGCATGTATTTCATTGGTTGGAAATCCATATTATTTGCCTTCATGTGAATTCTATTCCATATTTCTGGACTTTCTTTTACGACCCATGGTTCAAATCTCAAGTCTCCAAACCCTCCAGGTTCGCTCAACTGTAAATGTGATCTAGTTTCTCACTCTTGTCTCTCTATGAACCTATTCGCTCATGGAGACACCATAAATCTGATATTTTATGTTGTATATGACATATATTCTGATATTTCAGAGCCTTATGATATTTGTTACATATTTATGAAGGTTCTTCATCAGATTGGGAAGAATATTCATGGTTTTGTTCATGATATCGCAGCTACACATGAGGCAGATTTTGTTGAATCTTTTGATGTTATTTGGGAAAGATTTTGCAGAGATATCTTTTCCATGATTTATTATGCTTCTATATGATAGTATCCTTGCATAAAAATGCATTCTTATGATTCTCCTCCATCATCAAATGATGACCATCAAAGAGCCTCTCCACATGATCTTTGCCTACAGCACTTTGATGCATTGATGCATGATCTTGGCATCCATAACATCTTAACCAAGTCCATCACCAAGAAGTTTTTATTTTAGCTCACTCAAGTGAAGAAGAGGAATTTTTGAATACATTTTTTATCATCTCTATCCTGACCATTTTTTAGGGGAATTTTTTTCCCATGAGGTTTTCCTCCTTACCTCAGTTACATGGACTAATAAAATTTTGTTATAAAAGGTGACTTGTGACTTAGTTTCCAAGTCCTTAATAAATCATTTGGTATAAATTGTATTAATTTAGGATTAAGGGAGGGTGTTGGAGAAATTAATCTACCTTACTACCATGATCTACACCTAGGAGGAATTTTCATCTATCTAGTACTTATGTTATATGATCCTACTTAGGATATATTGATAAATATTGGTCTATTACCTTATTTCTGTGTCATTAACTCATAGTTGAGGCACTCCACTTTGATCATCCTGATAGTTGAGGCACTCTTGTTTGATCATCCTAACATTCTAGACTCCTACAATTATTACAAACCGCTTATGTTTTGACTAAGGGCACTAGCGTGTTAATGTGGTTGTCTTATGGTCTTTTTGGTCATTTATTGGCTTTTAGAGACTCAGACACTCACACATGTGTACACCCATTCCTTGCATGCTTGCATTTATGCCTCCTTATATGTTCACACATGTATTCGTGACTGTTAGGTTAGTTTTGGGAGCCTATCGGTCAACCTAGGGGGGTTTAGGGGTCAAATCCTAGCCTGACACTTGTATGCATTCACATGGCCTCCAAGGGCTCACAAATTTTCCCCAATGTATTATAAATATGTACCAGACACATATACAATATATTTTGTAATATAATGATTATCTATTAGCACCATTCACATGTGTTATTTCATTCTCTTTTGTTGTTCTCTTGCATATTTTGTCAAATACTTTGATTGTGAATATTTCTCTAGATCCTAGACTCACTGTGAAGAAATTCTCACACACGTCTCTCAAGTCTTGAAAATATTCAGAGCTCTTCATTTTGAATAACAAGATTGATAAAATATGTGAATGGTGCCCTCAACCTATTTTTTCTAATATGTTGTTATCTTGTTGGACAATATACATTGCTTATGGACCCCTTAGCCTCATCCATTGTGCACTACTTGGATGAATTAGAGCTTTCATATTTATCTGACTTATTTCCTTTCTTTATTGTATTTTCTTCTTTGTTTTTATATTCTTGCTTTTGGAAACTCTTCTTTATTACTTTTCATTTCTCTCCTACTTTTTGCTACTTTCCTTCTTTTTATTGCTTTCTTGCTTTTTGCCACTTTCCTAATTTTATTTGCTTTCCTACTTTCTACCACTTTCTTGATTTTCAATGTTGTTCTTCAAGTTTTCGTCCTTGAGGACAACTCATATTAAATTGAGCACATAGATCTATGGACAAACACACAACTCACAGGATAGATCACATAATTTACTCAGTTATTGAAGAATGAAACAGTGCAAAAATGTCTTGCAACTGTGAATGCTTTTCATTAATCAAAGAGTAATTAGATAATAATTACAATGAAGTACAATGGCTTTAATATCCATAAGCAATTCAAATCCACATGAGGAAATTCGAATTGATTAGACTCTACTTGATTGTAGGTAGCTAAGACCTTGTCTAAATCACTATCGAAGGACTCAATAGTTAATTGACCTTGTCTAAACCATAACCGAAGTTCATCGGAGCTCTAAAACAAAAATCAAGTGTTACATTCAGTGTTGACTAAGGCTAAATGACTGTGGTAGGTGAGAAATGTGCCCCTCCTAAGTGCAGTCATGTAAACCTAGCGCTAATTGAATGTAGAGGACTAGAACTAAATGTAATTGACTCCTAACTTAGCTTGACTAGTCATCAACTGAACTGAGCTGACCTTGGTTGGTTTTGGCATTCCCAGTGGCTCTTAAATTGTAGGGATTCACCTAGGAGGCTCCTAAACTGATGTAATCAAGTGCAATCAGTGGTAGTAGGACTCAATTAGTGTTCCCCACACTTTAGTAACTGAAACATGTGCCCCAATTAGGACAAGTGGACCCAGTGGTGCTAGTGACTAAAAATAGACTGGATGGACTCCCGATTTAGACATATGAGCAAATTGGACAAGGGAGGATTAATAATCCTAACAACTCACAGGTTCCACCTAATACCCTATGCACCATCATGAGCCACCTATGCATTTCCTCTCATCACATAATTAATTAATAATTATATATTTACACTATGGAGTAGATCACTACTCAAAGTTTAATTTAATTAATTATATAATCCATTGGAAAAAATTAATCACAAACTATTTCGTTTTATTTTTTTCCTAAACCCATAGGGATTTGATGGGTTAGTGGAATGATCATGGAGCCTCTAAATTGGGGACATTACAATAAGTGTTATGTGATGTTTTATTGTTGTTATTTTTTCCATTGTATGGATGATCATCTAAATGAATGATGAGATGCATGTTGTATATAATTATTATGAATGTGAATGGCTCACATCTAAAAGATATAACACTAACTCTAATGGTATCTAGTGAGATGGCATTGTAAGATAGTTACCATATGGTGGCTATGTTATCCATTGGTGGAAGACAATCATACAGTAGATCACCGGGTGGTATGGCTTGTGTGGATAGTATAGTTGTGATAAGGAAATTCATAAGTGTGAAATAACTTGAATACTCATGTATGATGTGCATAGTGTGTCAACTAGTGAGTTAGAACATTGCGTGTAGACTGTTGCGCAACTAAACAGCTTGGTGTTAGACAGTAATTTCTTGGTATCAGAATTAAAATGAAGAGGAAAAGATCCCCTGTGGTCATGATAGGCCATAGAGGCCACTGGGTATGTGACACCTAGTCTTGAAGGTTTCCTTCCAAGTTTTTTCTCCTTTTGCTTGTACCTATTGGTATCCAATTTTGAGATCCAGCCTGGTGAAGTATCTAGCATTCTAAAATTGATCTAGCAAATCATAGATATTGGGAAGGGTATCTATTATTTAGGGTGATATTATTTAGATATATGTAGTTATTACACATCCTCTTTGTCACATTCTTCCTGGGTACTATGATAATAGGTAAGGTGCTTGGTCAGATTACTCCCTACTCTAGCAATGATTGCTACCTCTTCTTCACTTCTTCTACTTCCATAGTCAATTGCATGTATAGTACAATGTGTGGAAATGGAGAATAAAGAAGTAGTTTTATGTCGTGCTCCACTTCCCTCTTAGGAGGTAACCATTTATAATCCTAGAACACTTCTTTGTAATCCTGCAAAAGATTCTCCAACTAGTTTTTTTTCTCTCTGGTACATCCCTTTAGAGATGCATGTACTCTTACCTTTTCACCTTCATGTTTATTATGTATTAGGAAAAACAATACAAACTTTCTACTTGAAATGGTTAGCTTCTTGGTTTGGTTAAAAATTCCTATATATATCTTCAATTTATGTTTGTGCACATTAATGATAAACTATTTTCCATCCTTGATCAATTCATGTTAGTTTGTTCTCCTCGTGAAAATTACATGTTTCATATATATGTAGGGGATTCCAAACACCAAACCACAAACATAAAGTGGTATTACACCTACCTCCACTTCATCAATATAATATGCACTTATAGAAAATTTAATCTTGCATTATTTTGTGACTGTAAATTTTAAATCCTTATTTACCCATTCCATTGGGTAGGTTTAATGTCCCCGAACCTCCAACCAGTGAAGAGGATGCTACGATACATCAATCATCCGGGCATCTAGCCCCATGAACAACAACATACATACATATAATGCTGAAGCATGATACTTAAAACTTAAAACATATTACGATGCATTAATCATTCATATACATAGCGGAAGCAAACAACATGCATTCATATACGATTCAGCATTCAACATGTACATCATCATTCATCAATGGAAAATATAGTTGCAGACACAAGTCAGACAAGAATACTTATCTTAATCAGGACTTGTCCCACAACCAGCTATGTCGCTGCAACATTCCACCCAACCATAGGCCCGTGTGCTCCTTAATCTCTTAGAAATGATGCCACCCCCGAGCCGGGCATGATTCCCCAAGGAATAAGGAACTAACAGGATTAAACATAGCCAAGGATAACAACGCCATAAGGGTACACAATTCAGCAAAGTCAACACAGTTGGGTTTATCAGGCGATCAATAGATCAGCCAAGCCAACAAATTTGGGTTTATCAAGCCATCTAGGAGCTGGGAAAGGCTAAATGCTAAACTAGTGATCTCATTGAACAGATAAAGACACTGACACCTGAACCAGCTTGGATTCTAGCACACCCACACACACCCAACATAAGGAAATCAACCCTTTCTCTACAATGCAGTCCCTTAGACCTTGATCTCCCTTCCAGTGCTATTCAGGGGTTTTGGAGAAGAAAACCAACCCAATAGCTCTGTCTATGTGGTTGCCAACCCACCAAGTTTATCAAGCACATCAATCCCTCATTCACCACTCCAATGCAATCCGAAGACAAAGCCACTACGTGCATGCAGCAAAACAACTATTCAAGCTTTAATAGGGGAAAACAACTCCCTGAATTGTTCTTGGCCCTATCGTGGCCAAAATTATTTCATAGGGATCTATAGCAACCCAAATCACAAAGGAAACTTGGCCAACAAAAGTGGGGAAACAACAGCCAACGAACCACAGGAGAAAATCACCGCAATCTACAGCAGATACTACTTTGTAAAGGAAGAACTCAGTCAATAATATGTGAAGGAGACTATAGCCATCTACAGCACACAAACAAACATGAACCCACAGACTTATAGACGAAATCACAGCCACGATTTAGCGATGGAATAACAGAGCATTACGTGGTCTGACAAAGGTGGAAAAGACACAGACACTCTGCGTGAACATGAGGATGAACACAACCACCGACTAGAAAATGGTGTGAGGGAGGAAAATGAAAACCCACACACAAGGATTATAATCCCATTTTAACTCTGCTTTGGATGAGGAAAAATGAACAGTCGCTGGTGGGGAGAGTGGACAGAACCATAGGCAATCTAGATCGCGTCGTGGAGAGAGTGCAGGCATGTGGGCGTAGTGGTTTTCCTGCTAGAAAAATAGTGGCCGCAACTAACAATAGAATAATTAAGGTGGTGGTGACACATGGCTTTTCTCCCATGGCTCAAGGTTCAACATTCCCCCTCCTTATCCTTAGGAATCATGCCCCTTCTCAATTTGGTTGCAGAGAACATAGTTGGTTGGGTTATTCAATTAAAAATGCATAGTTACATGATGCCACAATTTAATATGTATGCCACATGTCCTGATAGACCATTGGTGACAATTTCTATCCCAAACATAACATAACCAAATCCATGGTGGGGCCTTTGCCTTTAGCTCTGCACCATGATTATTTACAATATATGTATCATGTATATTTAATGCAAACGGGGTCAAAACTGGGGTGTTACATTCCCCTCCCCCTTCAATAGCATTGTCCTCAGTGCTTTACAAAATTTAACACAATTTTACACTGGTATCGCCTCAGTGTTCCGTAGAATTGAAAAAAAATGGATGTGCCAATCGCATGGCATCTTCCAACTCCCATGTAGCCTCTTCAAGTCCGTAGTGCTCCCATTGCACCTTTACATGCCCTATGGCCCGATTTCGGAGCATTGTGACCTTCCTGTCGAGGATGCGCATTGGCTCGATTTGGAACTCTCCCTTGGGTTCCACCTGAATCACATCCCAATTTATCACATGGTTAGGATCATGTACATATTTCTTAAGCAAAGAAGCATGAAAAACATTATGAGCTCTAGTACTAGCAGGCAATGCAAGTCTATATGCACACAAGCCCTATTCTTTTAAGCACTTCAAATGGCCTGTAATATCCAGGTGACAACTTGGCACAACTTCCAAGCTTCAAGGAACTCTTCTTTGCTTTTAATTTGAGGTAAACATGATCCCCAACACTGAACTCTCTGTTCATCCTATGCTTATCCGCATAGCTTTTTTGCCTGTCCTGTGCTACTTTTAGATTTTGTCTAATCTTTACAACCTCTTGTTCCATTTCCTTAAGCAATTCTAGTCCAAGCACAACCCTGTTCACTGTGTTATCCCAAGTCACTGGTGTCCTACACCTTCTTCCATACAAAGCTTCGTACGAGCTAATCCCCAAGGAAGCCTGTTGTCCATTGTTGTAAGCAAACTATACCAAGTGCAAGTAATCTTCCCACTTGGTCGGTTTTTCCATCGCGTACATGCGAAGCATATATTTAAGCACCTGATTCACTCTTTCTGTCTGCCCATCTGTTTGAGGATGGTATGCAGTGCTGAAGTTTAGCTTTGTACCCAAATCTGCAAACAACCCCTTCCAGAAATTGGAAGTGAACTTGACATCTCTGTCAGAAACTATTTCCTTCGGCAATCCATGCAATTTGAAAATCTCCTTCATGAAGATCTTTGCAATGTCATCAGTCTTATGCATAGACTTTGTTAACAACCCTACCTAGCAGAGGCTCGAAGGGATCATAGTGAAGAAGAGATAATGGTCGCTTGTAAGAATTTGGTTAAATTTTATGGTATGGAAGTATGACAAAGGGAAAGTAAGCGATGAGTTATCAAGGGATCCAATGGTATAAAACGAGGAGATGGAGATCGACGGTTTATAATGTGTTCGCTTTGTAAAAGATGCGAGAAAGATAAGGATGTAGGGGTGTTCGATGAGATGTGAAAATCAACGGTCGCCGATCCAGCTTGATGTAATATACGGTCATTGTGAACTCTGCCCTATGGACTTGCACGTTTGATAAAACGAAGGAGCCTAGTGGAATTGGGTACGTGTCGCTTGATCCGACGGCTGGGAAATAAAGGAAAATTACATCGACAATAATTCATGGATCCGGAGCGGGAATTTGCACGGTGGTTGGAGACAAAAGGTGGTAGCGGAATGGAAACCACGGTACATGTGGTCGATTGTGGTGCATTCCGAAGGCAAAAGTGGTTTGGTGGAAACCACCGAAGGGGGGCCTCCGAAGTGGGGTCCTATATAAACAAAGTTGACTTGTTGAAGAATTATTTTTTATTGGCACTAGATGAATGAAAAGGACCTGCATGCTCTCCAACCTCTAACAGTCAATCTCGGATACATGCAGTCGCAGTAACAGGTAAGGCTTGAACGCCCAAAATTCATCCACCTAATTACCATTGTTGACTGAATTATGGACTGAGGAAAAGATTTGCAAGGGTTTAGTCGTATTTTGGATGATATAGAAGAATATCTGGTCGACAGGGATAGAGGAGTGTGTGACCCTTTATTTTCTGTGGGAAGTGTATCAGTTAGCAAAGAGAGGTTATGGCAGTACAATTCGCAGGGTAATGATATCCTAAATTCCTGTAAATCATTTTTATATTATTTTGCTGTTGAACAAACCCTGCATTTTCCTGAGTTCGTAGAGTGGTGCGCAGTTAATTATTCTTCTTCTCAGAGAGTTATCATAAGTCAGTCTACATCTAGGATACTGTGTAAAATTGATGCCAAGGTCATCCGTGAAAACCTAAACTTGCCTGATAACTACCTTGATAGTTGTGAACCTGTAAATGAGTCTATTTTAGCCAAGGTGTATAAAAATTGTGAAGCTGAGGTCCATTGTAAATTCTTGTCAAATATCCTTAAAGATGGTCAATCACTAGATGGTCTCTTTCTGCCTTATCCTGTTCATATTTTCAAAGATGAAGTTCAGTTAGTTGTGTCCTTAGTCTGTCAAGTCTTGGGTCTAGAAGATGATTGTCATGTAAATGAAGTAATTTTGGGATTCCTATTAAAATTAAGTTCATTAAGTTCTGAGCCTCACTCAGTTCATGTACTCATTTTAGATGAGTACTTAGTAGAAGCCATACATCTTCAATTTAGAGAGTTTCCAAAGGTTAGATTCTTTAAGTTTCAGACTTATTTATTGAACATGTCGCTATGTTCGAACGTCACCGAATTGCAGTTTTTAAGTACCATATTCTCTTCAGATTTGCCCAAGCAAATCAACATGTTTTAATTTGCAAATTCGATCATGTTAGAAATATACAAGATTTTATTTGATGAAGTATTACCCCAGGTATTAGAAGAGATGAAATGCATGATGCAGTCCTCACCTGAGCATAGGGTCGGAGATTGGTTTTTGTACAAGGATTTCACTGTTTTGAGGATATATGGATTTACTGGGGAGCCTTATAGGTTACCTGCTTTCCTTAATCCCAGAATTTTTTCATTAGAGTTTATGAGACAAATATTCCATTCAAAAGAATAACACTTTGGGGTCTTTAAGAAATCTTCAAATATCAAGTTCCCTCTCAAAGTTGGTCCTTTTATTTTCAAAAATAAAGGTGCCCTGGTGTTTATAGAAAAATTGTTGGAAAGCATGGAATTTCAAAAAGAGCCAAGGGTAAATTATGATCCCCATCATATAATTTCCCTGAGAAAGCAGACAAACAAAAACAAGCCATTTGACCACCAAATTGTTGAAGGTCTGACCAAGACAGCCAATTTGTTTCATTTTATGGAGATTCCAAGATCCGATGAGGATGCAAGTACTATACCAGTTGCAGTATCTCAAGGGATAGATGGTCCTACTATTTTGATTAAAAGAAGTCTTTCTGAAGTTGAAAGCATGGAAGTGGATGAGAATGATTCACATAAAAAATCCAGGTTGTTTCAAGATGATAAAGCTTTAAGTGAAGTTATTTCAGATGATTTAAAAAGAGTTGTTTTGGTCCCTACAAAATCTATACAAGTGAATCAGTTTTCTTTAAAAGGTGTAGACAATTTAGAATCAAGTCCAGTTTTCAAGTCCAAAGAGGAGGTCATGGCCAGTTATGTGGAGAAGCAAAAGCAGTCCCTAGAAGAGACAAGGAATTTACTCCCATGGTTAAGAAGTCTAAGTAATCCAAAGACTTCCTTGATTTCTACCAGGGACATAGAAAGAAATACTTTTAAATTGGCCATGGTAAGTGATAAGAAGATGTCATAAATAGAAGTAAGATTGGACAAGATTAGTGTACCAGACAAAATACAGTTACATAAGCAAACTGGTGACATTATTTATTCAGATTTATTGCATGCTATGATGAGAGTTAATAAGTTGCAAATTTTGGTAGACAAGTTAGAAGTTCAGTTAAAACATGAAAAAGTTGAAAATAAGGCCAATTCCATTCAAATCAAAAAGCTACAAGCAGACATCATCAGCTCAAAAAATGAAAGGGATAACACCCAGGCAATCAAAAGACTTCTGGAAGAAAAGGATAATGCCCTCCAGGTTTTGAAGAAAAAGTTGAAGATCCCAAGCACAAAACATGTCTAATCATCTGAATTATTGGCATTACAAGAGGAGAAAGACAAGGTCCACCAGGAGATGATGGAGCATAAAGGAAAAGTTGTCAAATTACAAGAAGAAAAAGACAAATGGGAAGCAGAGCGAAATGAGCTGATAGCGCAAATCTCCTTGCTGAAAAAGGACCAAAACGATGAAAAAGAGATCATGGAGTAATTGATGAGCCAAACTCGCACTGATGAAGACCTGTCTATTGTGAATATTGAAAAACCATTGAACGATTTTTCTGCAGATGACTTACTAGTGCCTATGTCCCAGGTCAGCCTAAAGGATGAAGAAATAAGAGAATTAAAGGTGGAAAATGAAAAAGTCAAATCTGAGTTGGCCAAAGTTATTGAAAATAAAAATAAAATATTTCAAGATAGAAATCAGCTACAAAAGAAATTTAATGAATTGAAGGAAAGAAACATCAGAAAGGGTCCTCTCTAGGGAGCGAAGCACATAATTTGGGACACATTATCTGTAGAAATTACTAAATTCAGACATTATTTTAAATTTATTGATGATAAAAGAATATTGATCAATTTGGCCAATCAAAGACTGAAGTTAGTAAATGAAACTATGGAGAGGAAACCCATTGCCACAGCCCAGAATGCATTAAATTTATTAAATTCATTAACATACCAAAAGTTGCATGATATAGGAGTAAATGACAGGATAGCCATGGTGCTGTGGGCCAAAACGTTTATCCATAAGCATCATCTAATGAAGGCAGTCCAGGACAAAGCTGATGAAATGATCTCACATGTTAATGATTTCAAACAGGATTTCAAAGAACTATTCGAAGACGGCCTTCCCTCCTTTTGGGATGAAGAGGGATGAATGTTTCCTCAAGAGCAGTATCACAACCTATTGGTACAGAGCCGCATGGATCATTCCAAATTTAACGATTTGGAAAAAGGACTGACAGGGAAAGTCATCGTGGATAAGCTGACAGAGGATTTCGAGATATTACAGAATTTCCTGATCATCAAGGGAGGGTTGCCTAAAGTGTCTTATGAAGCTTACATGGAGTTGGAGGTGTCCATTCGAGAGATGATTGAATATGATATTCCAAGCGTGGAGCAATGGAGAGCCATAGAGAGATTCGAAAAAATGAAGTATATCCTTCATTCATGAAGACAGGTGTTGCGCACTGAGGAGCTGCTTAGATGAGACCATGTTACCGAGTTGATTTTAACTTAATGATCTATTAGGATCGAAGCTAGTAGTTTATTCCTAAGAGTTATGAATATAGTTACAAGACTTTGCTTAAGCCGGTTATTCAGTTATAAATCTTCTTGGAAGATGAAATGATTTTATGTATATAAGTGCATTTATTTTATGTGATGGGGGTTGGAACCCATCTTGTTGTTGAATTTTTCTTTTGAGGACATATATTTTTGAATAACAAAGCGAATGCATAAGAGTTATCAGATATTCCTGTGTCATTTACACTGCAGTCTGTATTTCTCTTCTTATGTGATTGTGTTTTTCCAGTGTAACACTCCATTCTGTTTTCTTCGTATCTGAAGCACAGTGTTGAATAGTTAGAATTCATAATGTTTATTCTCTGATCATCGTTTCAGATATTTTATATATTTTTCTACTAAAGTTAATATAGAACTCATCTTTGATGCTCTATATTAATGGATTGTCCATTGCTTCTTCTATTTCACTTGAACTAAATGAATGACTGTGATGGAATGGTTATATTGCCTTTGATAAAATCTCATGCATATGTCTTTGTGATATTTTTCTGTATATGTGACCCCATTTCCCAATGGTTATGTGTTGTTTCAACCATCTATACAATATTTGAGTATTAACTTTATCTCTGGCCTTGTTAAATCTGTATTTGAGAGATCCCTCTCTAGAAAGAAAAGCCAGTTTCTTTCTAAAAGTGGTTTTGTTGTTACCTTTGGGATTTACCTTTGCAACCTGGGTACATTCTAAGTGATAACAGACTTTACCAGTATAAAATTTGCTGCCTTTTTCAACTTGTATACTACAACCATGACGGAATCATGTTGTCTCCAAGTCATCAGAAATCCTGTAATAAAATCCATGGAAATAACTTCCCATTTCCATTCTAGAACTAGCAAACCCTGCAACAAGCCTGCTGGATGTCGATGATCAATCTTTACCTGTTGACATTTCATGCACCTTGAAATGTATTCAGCCATGTCCTTTTTCATTCCTAGCCAAAAGTACTGTTTTCTAGCTGTAGCAATTGTCTTCTGATATCCTGGGTGACCGAAATATGGAGCTTGATGGATTTCATCCATAACAACTCTCCTCAAATCTGCTACATTCAGAATATAAATTCTTCCTTTATAGGTAAGAAGTCCCTCTTCTTCCAATTTATATCCCTCATACCTCTTCTCAAGACGTTGCTGCTGCAATTTGTCTTTTACCTGCTCATTTAATTCATCTCAGGCAACATGATTAACAATCTGCTGCCTTAAATCTGATTGGCAAATACTGAGAGATGCCACATGCATTTCATGTACCTTCCTGCTGAGTGCATCAGCTACCTTATTCTATTTTCCTTTTATGTGCTTGATTTCAAAATCAAATTCACATAAAAAATCCAGCCATCTTACTTGCCTTGCATTCAAAGTAGGCTGATTAAATAGATACTTCAGACCACAATGGTCTGTCCTAAACTCAAATATTCTACCCATCAAGTAATGTCTCTACATCTTGAGAGCATGTACTATGGCTGCAAGCTCAAGATCATGAGTGGCATAGTTCTTCTCATGTTCCTTCAGCTTTCTTGACTCGTAACATATCACGTGGTTGTCTTGCATAAGGACTCCTCCAAGCCTTTGTCCGCATGCATCGGTACATACCACAAAATGTTTCTCTGGGTCTACAACTCTCAATACTGGTGCACTGGTGAGAATATCCTTCAACCGCTAGAAGCTTTCTTCACACTTCGAATTCCATTCGAACTTTATCCCCTTCTTTTGCAAAGAAGTGATGGCATGTGCAACCTTGGAAAATCCCTCAATGAATCTCCTGTAGTATCCTGCAAGTCCCATAAAAGATCTTACATCCGTCACATTTCTTGGAGTAGGCCAATTCATAATGGCTTCAATATTTTCAGGGTCAATAGATATACCCTCCTCTGAGATAATGTGACCCAAATACTGAATTCTATCTCTATAGAAGTCACACTTGCTCAGTTTTTCATACAGCTGATGCTCCCTAAGCAATTGCAATGTCAATCTCAAATGCTCTTCATGTTCTTCCTCATTCTTAGAATAAACAAGAATGTCATCAAGGAAGACAAGAACAAACTTGTTCAAATACTTACTGAAGACACTGTTCATAAGGCACATAAATGTAGTTGGTGCATTGGTGAGACCAAATGGTACCACTACAAACTCATAATGCCTATACCTTGTCCTGATGGTTGTCTTATGAACATCTTCATCCTTGATTCTCACCTGATGGTATCGAGACCTCAATTCAATCTTGGAAAATACCTTTTCTCCTCTCATTTGATCAAATAGGTCATCAATCCTAGGAAAAGTATATTTATTCTTCACAGTAACCTTGTTTAACTGTCTGTAATCAATACATAATCTAAGTGTACCATCTTCCTTTTTTATAAACAGAACTAGTGCTCCCCAAGGAGACACACTCGGTCAGATATACTTATTTTCCAACAACTCTTGCAGTTGCATCTTCAACTCTAGCATATTCAGAGTACTCATCTTGTAGGGTGTCTTGTACATTGATGCCGCTCCTGGCACAAGTTCAATGGTGAAATCAATGTCTCTCTTTGGAGGAAGCCCTGGAATCTCATCAAGAAACACATCCTCGAATTCCTGTAACACCTGATAGTCCTCCAACCTGGGAGTTTCATATCCTGTTGGTTCCATAATATGAGCTGGATACAACTAGAAACCCTTCCTACAGAACTTCTTCAACTGCATTTCTGAAACCTATCTTACTGAAATTACCTTCGGAATACCCTTCACAACTACTGGGTTTCCTTCTTCATCCATGCATTCAAAAGTCTTATTGTAACAGTCAAGCCTTACTCTGTGAGCTTCTAACCAAGTGGTAGAACATTCAGATCCACACAAGTGATCAATCCATTCATAACCAATGGAAATTTCTCTACCACTTCACTGACCTTTCTCTTAGTCCCGGTGGCTAGCTGAACTAACCAAGATTTTCTATGCTTGACCTTTTTAAAATCACACCTCTCCACTACTCTAGGGGTAATGTAACTGTGAGTAGAACTAGGGTCAATCAAAATAGAAATAGATTGTTCAACAATCTTACCTGCATCTTCAACCACAGTTGACTGGTGATTTGCTTGGCGATCCTCCAGTGCTGCATAAATTCTAGGGACTGCTCTTGCTACTTGACCCACTGTTTCTACTTCTTGAATGTTATAAGCTGGCCTTGCACTTTCATTCTCAAGTGGACAATATCTGCGCAAGTAGGGTCCTTCACATTTCCAACATTTGAGTGGACCTTTATTCTATGGTGGATCTTTAGGCTTTCCACCTGTCATTCCCATTGGATTACTCGCATCTTGGGATGGTTGCTTCTGCTGATTCCTGAATCTAGAAGGTTTGAAACCTTTCCTTCTTTGTTCAAACTTCTCATTCTTCTTGTCCTTCCATGCCTTATGGTAATCAGGCTTACCTTTGCTTTGCTCATAGCAATACTTAGCCTTCCTTATTGCTTCTTCAAGAGTCCTAGGTTCATAAAACTCAATTATATCTTTGTAAGACTGAGGCAATCCACTCAGAAACTACTGGACCTTCACCTTTTCATCTCTAATGCACCAGACATACCTCAACAATTCCAAGAACTTGTTTGCATATTCATCCATGGTCTGCTATCCCAATCTCAGCTCATGGAACTCCTTAATCTTGTCATCATAATAACTGTCAAAGAGGTATTTCTGCCTAAAATACTTCTTGAACGGTTTCCACTTCAATCACCTTTCACTGATCCTCTTTACTTGCTTGAAGTGTTCCCACCAGATGGATGCTCTTCCATTTAGATTGAATATGGAAACCCTTTCCTTCATGTTTCCTGAATAATCCTACACTTGAGATTATTTCTTTATCCCAAGAATCCAAGCTTTAGCTTCTTGTCTCTTCTTTATCTCACCATCAAATGTAGGAGGTTTATCTTTCTTAAATTCATCCTGAGAGTGATCCCTATGGTGTCTTATTCTTCTCCTTTTATGAGAAGTTGAGCTTGTATCCCCACTGGATTCTTCAGAATAAGATGATTCACTGGAAGTCCTTCTCCTTCTCCTAGTGCTGCTCTTACTACCTTCTAGTCTTGATGTACCTCGTCCAGAATCTATCTTTTTCTGCAAGTCTGTCAAACTCTGCAATGTGGCATCATTCAGCTGATGCTGCTCTTCCTAGGATTTAATCAAGATTCTCATGGTAGATACAACCTTAGACGGTGTCTCTTGGAATCTCCTTCCATTAGAATCTATGTCATTATTTCCATTCCAGACATTTTCTCCCATGGCATCTCCTGCACACTCGTAAGAATCTCGAGCATCATACCCATCATGGGTTCTCATGACTAAACCACCTTTTGCTTTACTGTTCTTCTTGGAATACTGCTCTTGGAAGTTGTCTATAATTCTACAAATGTGTTAGTAGCAAACTGTTAGATGCATATCATTAAAATAAATCAGAATTACTTACCTTCCTCTTCTGGAAATTCATAAAATAACAATTTTGCTAAAACACAAAATTTTCTCTCTTCTTGTTCATCCCTGTAATAAACTGACAGTCTGTTGAAAATTTCTTGAAAAATGGTTGAAATTTGTTGAGAAAATCTCTTTGAAAAACCCCAAAATTTCCTTCTCCCTATCGGGTCTCATCCCAACTAACGTTTCAGTGGTCAGGACCACTAATTTTTCTCCTCTGCACTTCGGCGATCCGTTCATCTATCTTTATCCAGCGGATCAGGCCTGTAGTGGTCTAAGCTTTCGGATTTCATCAGTGGTTCCAAGGGTTGTCCATCGGTGGTCAAACAACTAACGTTTTCTGATGTTTTGGACCTTCAGCCTTCATCAGCAATCGTGTGCACTGTGCATCAGCCGACTAGTTCTCTAGACTTCTGTAACGATGGCCAATGAACTTTCTGAGTCTTCCGCAAGCCATCGTCCTATCGACGGTTGGAGCAATTAGCACCCGTGGAATTGGATGGTTTAACCACTATGGATTCTCTATGTCGGCGGTTTCATCCCTTAATATTTTTTGATGATAGCATATCGAAAATTGGAACGCTAATTGTTATGGCATCGAGCGGTTAGTTCCATGGGCAGCCGCAACAATGGCCCACCATCCATAAATCTTTTTCGATCGGCATCCTCATCGACTAAATTTTTTCTCAATCAGTGGTTGGAGTGACTAGCAGCTACGGAATCAATGTTCAAGGCCTATATTCATCAAAATATTAGTCCCCTAGACAGCCGCAACGACGAACGCTCGAACAACTAATTTTTTCTGATGACGTCCCTCGGCGGTCTCATCCACTAACTTCCGCTAATCATCGATGGTTTTCAACACTTAAACAAATTTCAAAAAATTTCTTCTTTGCATCAGCTCTTCCTTCCACTAAGTTTCACCGATCCACTTCACTAGTCTTTCAGCAGCCTCATCCTCTACTTATCGACGATCCCATATTCCAGTCATCGACGATCCCAACAGCTAATCTTTTTCGATCATCGATCATCTCGTGCCTTAGAAAAAAATTCGGGAACTTTTTGCCTTGTCTTCCACCACATTGGCCATCAGAGCAACTATCATCTACGTCATCGGTGGTCAGAGGCTCTACCCGTCGAAAGCATAGTTGTCTAACCATCTGCAATAGCGGTGTAAGATCATCTAACTTCTTTCGATGTAGTCACCAAATTCTTTGACGCGTCGGCAACTTGATCCTCTAGGCATCGACGATGCGAACAACTAATCATCACCAAGTGCTGAAAATTTTACGACTTAGACAAATTCCAGAAATTTTTTCTCATTGGTCTTCTTTTCCACCGCTTCATCGGCTCAACCATCTCTCATTCTTCACCAATTTGTTTAACTGTCTGTCGATGAAAGCTTCCCTTATACGTTGTCAATTAATTAACAACTTTCAATCGATGACCAAAAAACAACCATCGCGGCATCGACAAGCAGAACCTATATCCATTGAAGGATTAGTGCACTAGGCTTCTGCAACGGCAGGCACACGAACCACTAACTTCTTTCGATGGCTGATGATCTCATGCCTTAGAAAAAAATTTGAAAATCTTTCACTACGTCGGTTGTCGAAATGTCTTTCCTCTGCGGCATCGATGGTTGGAGGATCTATCCATTGGAAGGATAGTCCTCTAGCCATCCACAACGACAGGGAACAATCAGCTAAGCATTGGTGACGCAATCAACTAATCATCATCGATCACCGATGATTTCATTAATTCGTTGAATTTTCATAATTTCTCCCGCTGCGGGTAATCTTCAGACTAACACGTCTACGGTGTTGGCTGAGCTTCAAACTATAAGTTCCACTGTGTCGAAGGACCTTCTCCCTTATTCCTACAATGAGCCGACGGCCGATGAATGCAACCTTTCCTCAATTTCCTTGTGATTACCGTATGTCGGGTGGCCTTCCCACTAAGTGCTCCGATGCATCGGAAGAAATTGTCACTAAGTTTTCCGATGAACCGACAATTCTCGCACTTAGAAATTTTTTGTCAATTTTCTTGTCATCACCCATTTCTCCTGGTTTCTTCTGGAAATAGGGAACCTACCTCAGTTAACTATTCTCATGGCCCTCTGAGGCCCAAATACTGCAACATAAGCTCTATCACTGCATCTTCATGGCCCATTCAAGCTGATGCTGTAACCAGAGCTATGATACGACACTATAACGTCACCGACCCTCCGACCGGCAAAGAGAATGCTACGATACATCAATCATTCGGTCATCTAGCCCCATGAACAACAACATACATACATATAATTCTGAAGCATGATACTTAAAACATAAAACATATTATGATGCATTAATCATTCATATACATAGTGGAAGAAAACAACATGCATTCATATACGATTCAGCATTCAACATGTACATCATCATTCATCAATGGAAAATATAGTTGCAGACACAAGTTAGGCAAGAATACTTATCTTAATAAGGACTTGTCCCACAACCAGCTACATCGCTGCAACTTTCCACCCAACCATAGGCCCACGTGATCCTTAATCTCTCAGCAACGCTGCCACCCTTGAGTTGGGAATGATTCCCCAAGGAATAAGGAACTAATAGGCTTACACGTAGCCAAGGATAACAACACCACAAGGGTACACATTTCAGCCAAGGAAACATAGTTAGGTTTATTAGGCGAACAACAGATCAACCAATCCAACAAAGTTGGGTTTATTAGGGCATCCAGGAGCTGGGAAAGGCTAAATGCTAAACTAGTGAGCTCATTGAAGAGCTAAAGACACCGACACTTGAACCGGCCTGGCTTCTAGGACGCTCACACACACCCAACACAAGGAAATCATCCCTTTCTCTGCAACACAGTCCCTCAGACCCTGATCTCCCTTCCAGTTCTATTCAGGGGTTGTGGAGAAGAAATCCAGCCCACTAGCTCTGTCTATGTGGTTCCCAACCCACCAGGTTTATCAAGCACATCAAGCCCTCATTCACCACTCCAATGCAGTCCGAAGACAAAGCCACTGGGTGCATGCAGCAAAACAGCTATTTAAGCTTTAACAGGGGAAAACAACTCCCTAAATTGTTCTTGGCCCTATCGTGTCCAAAACGATTTCACAGCGATCTACAACAACCCAAATCACAAAGGCAACTCGGCCAACAAAAGTGGGGAAACAACAGCTAATGAACCACAGGAGAAAACCACAGCAATCTACAGCAGATACTACTTTGCAAAGGAAGAACTCAGTCAACAATATGTGAAGGAGACTACAGCCATCTACAGCACATGAAAAACCATGAACCACAAAAAACCATGAATCACAGCCATGATTCAGCAATGGAATAACAGAGCATTACGCAGTTTGACAAAGGTGGAAAATACACAGAGACTTTGCATGAACATGAGGATGAACACAACTACCGACTGGAAAATGGTGTGAGGGAGAAAAAGGTGAACCCCCACACAAGGATTGTAATCCCCTTTTAACTCTGCTCTGCATGAGGAAAAATGAACAGTCGTCGGTGGGGAGAGTGGACAGAACAATCGACAATCCAGATCGCGTCGTGGAGAGAGTGTAGGCGTGTGGGTGTAGTGGTTTTCCTGCCAGCAAAATAGTGGCCCCAACTAACAATAGAATAATTAAGGTGGTGGTGACACATGTCTTTTCCCCCATGGATTAAGGTTTAGCATTTCCCCTCCTTATCCTTAGGAATCATGCCCCTTCTCGATTTGGTTGCAGAGAACATAGCTGGTTGGGTTATTTAATTAAAAATACATAGTTACATGATGCCACAATTTAATATGTATGCTGCATGTCCCTATATACCATTGGTCACAATTTCTATCCGAAACATAACATAACCAAATCCATGGTGGGGCCTTTGCCTTTAGCTTTGCACCATGATTATTTACAATATATGTATCATGTATATTTAATGCAAACGGGGTCAAAACTGCGGTGTTACAGTAGGGGCTAGGATGATCATGAAATTCCAATCCAAGATTACATGCCAAGTCTAATGCTATGAGATTGACCTATGAATTGAAATAAAAAAGAGCATCCACCTTGGTATTTGTGACCTAGATCTGATTTGGAAGAGTTTCTTCATCTCCTTTTGAGACTCTTCCTTAGGATGGAGGTTGCTCAAGTTCACCTCCTTCTTTGATGTAATTTAGAAAATATTGTCATCTACATTTGAGCTACTCTCTACCTAGTTACTTGAATCCATGACTAGAATGTTTTTCTTCTTGGCATCCTTCTTGTTGTTCTTTGGGTTTATCTTTGGATGTAGCTTCCAACACATGTCTTCAATGTGACCATCGATGTCACAATGATTGTAATGTATTTTTAGATCCTATCACTGATCTTCCATGGTTGTAGTCTTCTTATATTTTCCTTTATTCTTATTCTTTCTACCCCTAGAAATATATCGGTGTTATTTTTTCCTGGATCTAATTGGATTCCCTTTCTTCTTTTCCATATTCTCTAGATATTTTGCTTGCATATAGGCCTCATCAATAGTTCTAGTCTTGGAGAACATCACTTGTCTCCTTAAATGAATTTATAGGCCACTTATTTAGTTGAGAAGTAAATATGTATACTTTAGAGATATACCTAATGTAATGGACATTTTTGTAAACATGGTGGTGTACTCTGGTACACTTTTTCCTTTCTATGGTCAGAAGTGATTCCAATGGATCCATTGCTTCCCTTCATACCCAATAGGGTAAAACTCAGAATTCATGGTGACTTTAAATTCCTCCTGCTTAGTTACAGTAGCATGACCCTCTAGCCTAAGTGTATCCAGTGGATTTCCAACCGAGTTAGTGCATGAACTTCCAACTTCAATCAGGAAAATGATATAATTTTCTCCCTTTATATAGTTTGGACACTAAAATAAAATTCTAAGTACTGCAAAAACTTATTCAATTTAATAACATTGATATCACCTTTATAGGGCTTGAAGTCTACGTTTTTGTCCACTTTGAATAGATATTGGGAATACTTGCTATTTTTTGAACTTGGTGTCTCTTTCTTTATCACGTTTTCATCTCCTTCTATGGCTCATCAATGTCCATCGGTTTCTCATTTAATACCACATCCAAGTTAGGTCCACCAAAGATTTAAACTTTATCTCCATATCCACCATGAGGATTGACATATTGCAAGAGATCTCAATAACTTATATTTCCATATTCATAAATCGCTCTTCCAATTCCACCCTCGGTACTCCAATGTATTCATCCACCATGGCTATGGTTTGAAGGTTTTTTTTTAATTCTGCCAAATCCTAGATCCCATAAATTCCCATAACAGACCCAAAGAAAACTTCTCTAATACTAATATGATTTGTAAATGATAGATCTTACAACTTTATTCAAACTCTTAGTTATGCATTGTTTACTAAAGATTTAAGTTTCCTTGCATTAGGTTAATTCAAGACAATGCTAAAATAAATTAAAATTGAAAGGAAAATAACTAGAGAAAAAAAACACACACATCCATACAAATAACACAAGACATACCCTAGGAAAATCCACTATGGTGAAAATCTCGGTTAGAACTAAGGAATATGCCTTTCTCTTTTCTTATCCAATATG
The DNA here is from genome assembly GCA_001517045.1 of Pseudotsuga menziesii. Taxonomy (NCBI): domain Eukaryota; kingdom Viridiplantae; phylum Streptophyta; class Pinopsida; order Pinales; family Pinaceae; genus Pseudotsuga; species Pseudotsuga menziesii. The sequence goes on along the minus strand of LPNX010718744.1, from coordinate 78,102 downwards.
CAATGCAAATACAAAGAAAATGGTACTCTTTATGGATTCCATTATGGAATTGTGGCATGTATGGCTACTACAATATCTCCTACTTCTTCTATTATGCTATAATATCTACTCCCTAACTCTTTCTCGTCTATGGAATAATACAATAATACCATAAGAATGGAACCCTCCTTCTTCTCCTAGTGGGTATTTAGCAATGTCATGATAGCCATATAGGTTAATTTTAGTCTTTTTACATGCCTCAACTCCTAAATAGGGTTAGGGTTTTAGACCTTATAAAATACTCTTGAAACTTCACACGTGACTAGCTACACATATGTGGGTAATAAGAGATAACATGGAATCCATTTGGTACCATGGTGGTCAACGTGATAGGTTGATTTGGGGGAGGCATAACTTCCTCATACAAACTCCATTTAAGGTGATATTTTCATTGTTGGAAATCTCCTACAACTTAGAAAAGCATCGAGAGAATATGAACTTTGTTCATAAACTTTGGACTGCAAAATACATCCTTTAAGCCATCAAATATTCCTTAGAAGCTTCTTTCCCCACATCTACAACTTAAGACATATGTATAAAATCAACCTTACAAGCAAATTCATCCAATATTTCCATCCATAAAACACCAAAAAGATTAAAAATCATATAATGATCTATTTTGGATAAAAAAAAGGAAACTTGTATTTTAGTTTGAAGTACCTTTTCTTGAACTTAGAAGAAAAATATAATTGCACTAAAAAGGACATTTTTCCTAAAGATGGAAAAACCTACCATAATTTAGTTTTCAAGCTGACATTGAATACAAACATCACCGGTTTCTATCCATAAACGCAAGCTAACTTATCACTATTTTTCAAGGAAAACCATGCCACCTTAAATAATACACTAGTGGTCATTACAGCGGTATACTTCCACTCCTTCCAGATTCCTTTAGATATTGGTTTGATAACTTGTTCCTTACATCATAGGAATACAATCTCTAATACAATTAAAAAAAAAGGTCTTACTTTAGGACCAAAAGGTTATTTTTTACCCCTTACAAAATCCCTAATATACCCAGTATCCCCTATTCTCCATCATCTTTTAGGTTCGGTAGAGTTCATGTGGTATCAAGTATCCACCAGGATTCAGTTCCATACATGAAACCAAGATACTATACGTGGTTGAAAATTTACCTCATTCCCATGAGGTACTAAAAAGGACGCTTTTTATGTATGGCCACATCATTTTTATTCAAAATATAATCATAATCATTATTTTAAAAATAAAGCATAAATGACATTTTCATTTATCCTATGTAAACCCAATTTTTGAAGTTTAGCTCACATCCCACTATAGCCACTACCCTTAAGTATTTCTCACTATAGGAATGGGGTAGTGGTTAACATGAAGTGTTACACCATCATACAAATGAATATACTACCACCATGAAAAGATAAGAGGAAGGGAGTGAAGTTACCATCCAAATTATGAAGAAAATTAAGGATGATGAAAGGAACTGTCACAAAAATTTATTAGATTAAATATTAATCTTGGTTAATGTTCATTAGGTTTGGTTTGTTTTAGAAAATTACTTCTCTAGGTTCCAAGGTCTCTTAATAATATAGAGTTTCAATATGCAAATGGAAATCGAACTATGTAAACCCAAAGCAAAAGGGGGATAGAAATACAGACGTTTAAACCAAGAAAATATTGCAACCTTAGATAATCCAACAAACAACATCAAACCCAATTAAGCTCAAACATGTAGTCAATTTCCTTGCTCATTTATCAAGATAACCTTCAATGTAGAATAATGTATATACAAAATCACATTAAATCTGTGAAGTTATCCCTTGGTGGTGAGGTGCTCTCCTATCAAATCTTGGGTTGGTATTGTCCTCCAAGAGAAAACCATGAGGATAAACCTATATCCATATCAAGATCAAGAGTTTGAGTGAAGTTAAGAGAGGGGTTAAAGAAAAGATATTATAGAGCAATTACACTTTTACAGATGAAAACATATGAAATGAGGGTTAATTATAGATCAAGAAAAATTAAATTCATAAGGATGTACAAGGCATGAGAAATAATTATTAAGGAAAAGTCAATATTGAAAGGTCAAACTAAGGATTCATTTGGTATCAAATAAGATGTGTAGGATTTTCACTTTTGAATTGTATGCCAATAGTGAAAATAAAGGAGGTAATGATCCTATTTGATGTTATAAGGCCTTGTATACCCATTGCATCTCTAGGAAAACATCTCTAACCAACCAAAATTAACATTGAATATCTAACTCAAATGGAGAACCAACTCAAAAAAACCACATAACAAAACACGTAGATCACCCATTAGGATATTACCATAACAAGATAATGAGAGGCATAATGATTTTTTTTATGCATTGAGTGCATAGACATGGATACAATATTCCAAATGTCTTAAAGGTTTGTTTCCTAATAAGAAAATAACTCATAGTTGACACTCTTTTTGGTTTCCTTTTACTAGATAATCATGTGTGAGATTTGGGTATTTATTTCAATTTTTTCGATAATCTCTATCAATTTTTAATTTAAAATTTTGATTAAATATGATGATGATGGTGGTTAACATTCATTGAAACCAAATTTTGTCTGTTAAATCTTAAGAGAATAATAAAAGTAAAAATTTATTTTCTTTGCTTTAAATTTCTATTCCTATATTGCTCAAAAAACTTAAAGAGAAGCATTCATAAATTATCATAGTTTTGAGGAGTTATAAGGTTAGAGAGATTTTTATTGTAACACATGTTTTGAAATTGAGAACTAATGTGACTGTATGCAATGTAATGTCCCCTTTTTTAAATAATTGCATAGCAGGAAAATTCCATCACCCTATGAGTTTCGAGGTTGGATGGATACATTTGGAATTTTAATAAGAGAGATAATAGATGATGTTCAAACATTAGAATGGGATAAATATTTAATAATTTATCTTATTAAATAAATACAAGATAAAATTGAAGTGGTAATGGAATATGGAGACACATGGAAACTATCAGGCCCGCACAAGCTAGAAATTTAGTGCCACATGGCATCCTCCTCTTGCAATTTCGAATCCATAGGAAGTATAAAGGTTCTTGGATGAGTTAGAAGGCTAATAAACTTGGTCATATTCATCATAGTTTTTTGGAGGAAATGTAACTTACATGGGAAACGAATACTCATTTTGGAGCTAGTGAGACACTTGGACTAGATTCCCTAGCTCTATGACAACAATGATGAAGATGCTATGAGACCTATGACACAAATCAGATATGAATGCTTAAATATGACATATATAAAATTTCAAGTCTAAATATAGCATCCAAGAGAGCTCTCATGTGAGTTGAGTAATCTCAATGGGCTCCAACTCAAATTTGGGAAGGTGGAAGGCTAGGAAAGGGAGGACACATGGAAAATCATGAGCACACACCCAAATTAGAATTGGATTGAGTTTCTAGATGGATTGGGAACCTTATAAGGCTAAGGATGGTTATAAAATATAGGAATCAGCCAATATAATGGATTTTTATCATTTGAGAAATTGTCATTTGTGAATTGTGAGAGCTAGTGGATGACTAGTTTTCTTGCCTTAGCCAATTTTGAGGGTGAAAGATTCTCATCCAAGTTGGTGTTTGGAGAGGACACTCAGGTATTTCATGGAAATTTAATGGAGTATTATTTTTAGTTGTAAAATACATTCAATCTTGAGTATTCCTCTATTTCAGCACTTCCTCTCAACTATTTCCAGTTTTCATGCCATATTCATGCTCATGGAGGGATTGCGCCTTGGGTGAGCTCATGTACTCTTTGGGAGAGATATTCCTGATATATTTATGATTTTAATCAGTAAATATTATATTTTATTCACTCTCATAAATTTTCAATTTGAAATACCCAATATTTGTATGTCAAAATGACTTTTAATGAGCAAACAATGACCATTTTCACTCTATTTTGATATATGACATGGTAATGCTTATTATTTCGAATGGGGGAATGCCTCTATAATAAATGTATTATGAATGTATTGTAATTAATTTTTATTTCAAGTCTAATTTTCATTAATTAAGAATTGGAAGCCATTTTACTCATGTTTATTGCGTTGGGAGAAGATTTGGTGCATTTTCCGCAAGGGTTGAAATTGTGATTTGAGAGTTGTTTTGGAAAGAGCCATAACAGACTGAATAAATTGAACCATGATGCATATGAGAATTTAAAAATTTACCTTACTCATTCCCTGCATATATTCATAATTTGGAGTGACTTTGGTATCATTTGAGAATCCATTTCCGGCAATTACCTAGGGGGGGATTGGAGCCCCAATTTGCTAGTAAAGACTCCTACTTTGAACAGAACATTAAAAAAGTTTGAAGAAGTAATTGTGGGGTAATAAAAAATAAATGAACATAATATTTAAATTATAATATCATTAATACACATTCTGATAAAATTTGGGAGCATTTGGGTTAATTTGGAGGTCCAGACACCAAAACTAGTTAAGGTCGAAATTGGGGGAAAAAGTGGAAAAATTGGTCATTTAATAAAATTTTAAAAAGGAGCATTACAAGTGGTATAATACCATGGTATTGGAACCTTATGTGGTCTGATATTTATTAATACAATACTTCAGGTACCACCATTATATATTGAAACCAAAAGTGCTTTTTTTGAAGAGGAAAACAATAAAAATAAAAGTAGGAGAAGAAGGAATTTTTTTTAGGAAACTATGACTAGGTATGAAAAGGGAACCTCATATGATGGTTAGGAGCATATAAAAATAATTATACATCTCTTTGATGAAATAACAAATAACATGACACAACAACTTATGCAAGGATTCTAATTTATGGCTAGCCAACTTAGGGGTAAGCTGGCAGCGGGGGGCAGTAAAAGTTTCCATCATGGAGAGACACGTCAGGATATTAATTATGAATAATTTTATGATTGTTTGAATGAATTTAGGAACAATAATTCAAATGTGAATTCATTAAGGGACAATCAACAATCCACAAGTTTGGAGGAGAATGAAATGAGAAAAAAACATCCTACTTGTGAAAAGAGCCTAGATACACCATTACAGAAAGAAACATAGAACATAGAGATCAGATTTGAAAATGTTGTTTCAAGCCAAATTTCTAGTAAACATGAAAATGAAGACCTTGTATCAATTTAAGAAGAAACAAAATCAACTTCCCCATCACCACTTGAGCTTCATTTGCAAGAGCCTCATTTTCTTGAAGGGTCCTTAAAGATGAATGAAAAGAAGATCCAAGACGCCCTTAGAATACTTCATGACACTAAATCATTAGTGTCAAATTCTTATTGAAGATCTAATTCATTGGAGGATCCATCCTTCCTTGAAGACATGGAGAATATTCAAAGAGAAATGTACAACATCAAAGGTAATTTTGTGTCTTTTATTTTTGATAGAAATTTCATTGAGCTTAGTGAATGGTTTCATGAATCCTATGTGAATAACAATGAATATATTCATAAGCTCACAATTCAAAATGAGCATATTGCCGCCTTTCACACACCTGGGGGGGATGTGGCAGAAATATTCAAGCCACTCGATGTGTCCTTGGGGGCAATTCTTGAGTCAAGGTTGTCACCTTGTTCTTGACTCCTCCGTTTAGGCTCAACTCCTAATGAAACCAAGGGGGGTAGGCCCTATTAAGTTACTAAGGCTAAATACTTTAGTATGATGGTATTAAATTGAATAAGTTTCTTAGGAGTTTCAAATCAACAATTGAGAACCATAGATAACAAGATGAAAACTAAACACAAGTAAGCACGATGCAGACACACAATATATATATCAAAAGAAGTAAACAAATAACCAATGCCTTAAAATGGAGTCACAAAATGATTAAATGTGCTTGCATGTGCTTGGAGTGAATGTTTTGTAATTGTCTCTTGGTATGTTTTAAGTTAATATGAAAAATGAGTGGATTAAATTAGGCGAGGGGGGACTCCAGATATACCCGAGGGGTACTTGGAGTATGTCCAAAAGAAAAACCTTCATGGCTACCCGCAAGGTGTTTGTGGGCTAGATGGAGTCTTGGAGACTGTGTTCATAATACACCTATTAGGGTGTAATAGAGATCGGTGCCTCAAGGTCACTTTCCAGTTGTTCCCACTCCTTTGGGTATTTTTCCACCACTTACATTTTGTTCGAGGCGTTGGATTTTTTCCTAATGGTGTTTAATTGGGAAAACTGAAACCTAATTAATCTAGTCACTCACATTGCTTTTGATGCACCTTGACTGATCGGATGAACCGCAGCCAAAATGTAGAGCATACACACCGGAGTCTTTGTAAGTTTTAGTAAATTTTAATCGATGTGTTTTTATTATAAAGAAAACCCTCCAGGAACTTCTTTCGATCCAAGTGGACCTCAATTGGGGAATTAAGGAGGGGGTTAATTTTAATTGATTTCTTGCAAAAATCAATAGTGAATAATGAAGCAACAAAAATAAAACAAACCATGGGTTCTCTAATTAAATCTACCACGACCCTCTTTCACCTTTCGGTTCAATCGAGATTCGTGGGGTAATTATTAAATTTACTTTGACTTTATAATATGGAATATATGATGAAAGTAATCAAAGTACACTATTTTTCATAAATAAAACTAATCTAGAAAAAAAATATAGGAAAAATGCAAAAAAGGAAAAAAGGACGTGAATCCCCTGAGGGGGGATGGGGAATGGGCTCAAAAGATCCTATTCGAAATTATTTTTTATTAACAGTGGTTAAAATATCAGTAAACTGATATAATCCCTCTTGGTTCTTATACAGAACGAACCCAAGAGCTTACAAAGTGCAAAAATTAAAGATTTCGGAAAATGGGGAGACCCCTAGGAGGTTCTGGATGGCCCAAAACTCACTTTTCGGATAGCACCTCCTCCTATTTTCTGTTATACCTGATAAAAAACAGAAAGATTATTAAAATTAAATATTCCCAAAATCCCTTTGAAATTACCTTTGTGTCAACACACTATTAACCGAAAACAGCTAAGTTAAAACTAGTTAAAAAAAAGGTGAAAAAAGGAACCAAGGAAAGCAAGCTTTCCTTGGGATCTTGTATTTCCTTCTAGGAAGCAAATAGGATGTGCAATAATTTCTGGATTTATCTTTTAAATTAATAAAGATAAATATAATGCATGTAAGCTACAAATTTTCTTTAAAATTCCACGCAAAAGAGACGATTTCCCTAAAGCTAGATCTAGAATGCTTATGAAACATTTTTTAAGAACAAGATCTAGATTATGAGCTTTAAGAAGATAGATATATTTTAAATTTAAATCTAATATGATATATCTAAACATATCAAATCTATGAACCAAGTAACCAAGTAGATTTTAAATTTTAAGAGGAGAAAGAGAAGAAGGCAAGCTTGTAGCCGTGAAGACGAACCGAAGAGCTCCCGGTGGAAGCAGTTGGACTATGTAGCATGAAAAAGTGAAGATGATGAGGAACAAAGTTGTTCAATACATTCTCCATGGAAAACTGTAACTAGCACACATAACACTTGTAAACAGATTTGTGAGATCCAATGATATACATACAAAAAGACTAGAGCAGCATGATAATAAACTTATTGAAAATGCTAGATCTTGATCTTTACATACATATGAACAATAGAATCTAGAATAAACTTATTTAAAGACTCTTTCCTTTCTATTGGGAGCAATCCTGAAAAGGTTAGATTCACAAATCAAACAAGAATAAAAATGCACCAAATGCAGGTTACCTCAAGATAAATCCAGCAACAGCTCTTCATAATCTAGCCTCCAAAGCTTTTCTTTATTCACAGTGAAAAATATAGCAACATTACAATAGAAACAACTCTTCAATCCAACTCTAACTATCTTGGAAATGAGGAAACTATGCTTTATTTATAGCAAAAACTGAAAACCTAGCCCAGAGGGGGCACAATTCCCAAGGAGAGAGGGACTGGAGCTACATGATGAGTCAAGCTAAGCTTGATCTGAGTCTAACTGAGTCTGATCTAAGTCTGACTAACAATCAAAGTGCTGATCGGACTGACACATAAACTGGTTAACTGAAACATCAACCAAACCACATCCATATGAGCCCACACGGGTGGAGGAGAGAGAGAGGGCGCAAATCCCAAGGATGCATGTTGTGGTGCACTCCCTCTTCAACCCAGATCAACTCCTTCAATCAAGGCATGGTCAGCTCTAGTCAATCCAAAGCTGATGAGGCTGATTTTAGTCAAATTGGAGCAAATCCCATTGATTTAGGAATTTGTATTTTCTACATTATTTAATTAATTTATCAATTAAAATAATCAATATTTTATTTTTAGGGTTTTCTGACCTGAGTGATGGGAAAATCACCCAAAACTTAGGAAAAGTGGGTTTATGGGTTTATCAGGTGCTCTGAGTTAGAAAATGAGCACCCCCATGACTGAAATTGATTTCTGAGCCCACTTTTATTACAAAACCATTTTTTCCATTTAGACTATCAAAAAATAGCCTAAGTTTTGGAAAAATTAATACTTTAAAAATTAAAAAAAATTAAAACTGAGGGGGACTTAGACATGTTAATATGACTCAACCATAATTCCTAGAATGTTTATACATTGACACACAAACTCTAATAACCTCAATAGGCCTAAATGTCAATCCGACCACCCCAACTTTGGAGGAGTTTGGTGAAAAACTCAGAAATTATCAGTTGTTTACTCAACAACCAATAATAACCAAGGGAAAAAACACCTTGGGATGATCGAATTGACAAGTAAGTCTAGGATACCGAGTATTTTATAGACAGTACCATGCTAGAACATTTTATTACAACTCCCCTATGGGGTATGAACATGTGATATAGTACAACAAGCACTTCCCAAAAGAAATTCTGAAGGTCTTCAGAAGTCCGAACAAATCATCTTTGTCCGGTTCACCAGGCTCACTTGATAAAAAAACCACTAAGTTCAACTTAGGTGGTAACATCTGGCTCCATCTAGGGACACATGCTTTGACTAATCTTATGATCAAAGAAGAGGATGTGAGAACTCTGGAATCTCTGGGTCCTGCATAGCAATTAAAGCTTGTCAGTAACATGTATATAAAAGAAACCAACTGTAAAAGCAGATTAATGTACAGAATTAGTCTATGATGTACAAAAAAGAAATATTTTTACAAGACTAATATATGAAAGAAAAATTTCAAGGTTAGTACCGTGGTACAAAAGATCTATAATACAACAATATGATACATGAAATTTAAAAATACACGCAGGGCAAGGTTTACAAATTGGCCCTGAAACCATCAATGCCAATAAAGGCATCAAACTGTCTCAATGAAGAACATCTTGAGGAGAAATCCATTCATGGGTAGGCTTAAATTTTCTCCTTATAGGTCATTTAGATAGAAAGAATTTGTTCCTGCTACTTCATCAATGATATATGGCCCCAACCATAAGCTATCAAACTTTCCGTGTTTCCCAAGTTTCTCCCGCCGTTTGTCCCAACGCAAGACTATGTCACCTACTTGAAAGGATCCAAGCTGGGTAGATCTATCAAAGGTTCTCTTAACTTTGTCTGAATTTTTGATACTTTGGTCAAGGTAATTTCTTCTACTCTCATTTAACTCGACCAACTGGTTGATTTTGTTTTGAATGGAATTCTGATATGAGCTAAAGGTTTGGAGAAGCTGATACACTTGAAGATTTAAGTGGATAGGTAAGGTGACATCTAGGCCATAAACAAGTTCAAAAGGGCTCCTTCTGGTTGAACTTTTCTTTATGATTCTATCAGCCCATAATGCAAACTTGATCTTACTATCCCAAGCCTTTTTATTATCACCCACAATTTTCTTGATTATGGTCATTAAATTTTATTACTTGACTCGGCTAGACCATTTCCTTGGGGATAATAGTTGGATGAATGGGATAGGACAATGTCGTACTTGAAACAAAAAGATGACATCTCAGAGGAAATGAAGCACGGGCCATTATGAAGCAATCTTTCCTTGGTATCTTGGCTTGCCTTCTGGGAAGCCAATATGATGTGCACTGATTGCTGGATTTATCTTTTAAATTACGAAATATAAATCTAGTGCATGCAAGCTACAAATTTTCTTTAAAATGCCACGCAAAAAAGACAATTTCCCTAAATTTAGATCTAAAATGCTTATGAAACCTTTTTTAAGAACAAGATATAGATTATGAGCTTTAAGAATATAGATTTATGTTAAATTTCACTCTAATATTATAGATCTAAACAAATCAAATCTATGAACCAAGTAACCAAATAGATTTTAAATTTTAAGAGGAGAAAGAGAAGAAGGAAAGCTTGTAGCCATGAAGATCAACTAGAGAGCTCTCAGTGGAAGCAGTTGGACTATGTAGCATGAAAAAGTGAAGATGATGAGGAACAAACTTGTTCAAGACCTTCTCCAAGGAAACCTGTAACTAGCACACATAACACTTGCAAAGAGATTTGTGAGATCCAATGATATACATACAAAAAGACTAGAGCAGCATGATAATAAACTTATTCAAAATGCTAGATCTTGATCTTTACATACATATGAACAATAGAATATAGAACTAAACTTATATAAAGACTCTTTCCTTTCGATTGGGAGCGATCCTGACAAGGTTAGATTCACAAATCAAACAAGAAAAAAATGCACCAAATACAGGTTACCTCAAGCATGAGCGACAATATTCATCCAACTGAATGCCTTACACCATCTAGCCTCCAAAGCTTTTCTTTATTCACAATGAAAAATATAGCAACATTACAATAGAAACAACTCTTCAATTCAACCCTAACTAGCTTGGAAAGGAGGAAACTGTGCATTATTTATAGAAAAAACTGAAAACCTATCCCAAACGGGAAGCAATTCCCAAGGAGAGAGGGACTGTAGCTACATGAGGAGTCAATTTGAGCTTGATCTGAGTCTAACTGAGTCTGATTTGAGTCTGAATGAAAATCAGAGTGTTGATTGAACTGACACGTCAACCGGTTAACTAAAACATCAACCAAACCACATCCAGATGAGCCCACATGCATGGAGGGGAGAGAGAGGGCACAAATCCCAAGGATGCATGTTGTGGTGCACTCCCTCTTCAGCCCAGATCAACTCCTTCAATCAAGGAATCTTCTGATGTAGTCAATCCAAAGCTGATGAGACTGATTTCAGTCAAATTGGAGCAAATCCCGTTGATTTAGGAATTTGGATTTTTTCCATTATTTAATTAATTTATCAATTAAAATAATCAATATTTTATTTTTAGGGTTTCCTGACCTGAGTGATGGGAAAATCACTCAAAACTTAGGAAAAGTTGGTTTATGGGTTTACTGGGTGCTCTGAGTTAGAAAATGATCACCCCCATGACTGAAATTGATTTATGAGCCCACTTTTATTACAAAACCATTTTTTCCATTTAGACTATCAAAAAATAGCCTAGGTTTGGAAAAATTAAAACTTAAAAAAAAAAAAAAAAACCTAGGGGGACTTATCCATGTTCATATGACTCTACCATAATGCCTAGCATGTTTATACATTGACACACAAACTCTAATAACCTCAATAGGCCTAAATGTCAATCCGTCCAACCCAACTTTGGAGGAGTTTGGTGAAAAACTTAGAAATTATCAGTCGTTTATTCAACAACCAATAATAACCAAGGGAAAAAACACCCTGGGCTGATCGAATTGACAAGTCTAGGAGACCGAGTCTTTTATAGACATTACCATGCTAGAACATTTAATTACAACTCCCCTACAGGGTATGAACATGTGATATTGTACAACAAGCATTCCCATAAGCAATTCTGAAGGTCTTCTGAAGTCCAAACAAATCATCTTTGTCCAGTTCACCAAGCTCACATGATAAAAAAACCACTACGTACAACTTAGGTGGTAACAGGGAAACTTCTTGAAAAGTTGCAAGACACTTGTTTTTCCTCCTATGTTTCCGATTTTCAAATGGTAGATTTTTTGGAGGATTTTCATGACGTGGTGGATCATGAGAAATGTGGAAATTTGAATGTGTTCAAAGATGAAGTTGAAGATATCCAAACACTTGATGTGGTGAAAGAGGAACTTGAATTGTCTCTTGATGAAGGTTATGCAATTTTTTAAAGAAGAGCATGATTCCTCTACATTGGAACCAATCTATGACAAATGTTTCACACTCTTGAAGGAGATGCATGATAATACCCATAAGGATCCTTTCCATGATGAAATTTCTGGACTTTTTGATCATTTGGGTGAGTTAGTTCATTCTCCTACATCCTACAATTCCATGTTTTGCAGCATTAGTCTCAATGAAGTATGGGTGAAAGGGTTCTTTTTTATGGTGCCACATGAGGAGTATGGAACTCCTAGATTTACTTTTTATGATGACATGGTTGGAGAACATTATTATTCACATTTGCAGAAGCATCCTTTGTTACTTTATGATGATGCACATCTACATGGATGCACCTATGATATGCATTTGAGTCACTTGAAGACTCATGGTTTTGTTTGCTCAACACTTAGTTCATTTGATGTTGGAGGAACTTCATCCAACACTGGGATGAATAGATTTATGAATGGATAAAATTTGTGTTGCAAGCCACATACTTTGTTATATATGTATGATTCTCTCATTCATGGATGTATGGCTGAGACTTCTTTGATTCAATTGAATCCTCCTTGTTTTTTTTGCTCATTATTTGGTTCAGATTTTGGTGGAGGTTCCTCATTCACTCCTTAGATGAAAGAACACATGGATTATTATATTGATACACATTATATATTTTTGGAGAAGCATTATGGGACATGGGATCCTCACCTATGTCATTGGGGAAGATCTGATATAAGACTTTATGCTTGTGTGTATGGGCCACATGGTGATCTACTTACTTGGATGTACAAGCACTTTCATGATTCTTTGATGAGGTACCTTCTTGATGTACATTTGTATGATGTTGTTATGTAATTTCATGATATATATTATGTACTCATGATGTTTGGAAGGGTGCAATACTAGCAATGGGATCCTGGAATTTCTTTATTTCACCTCACTTGGAGTAGCAGTTTGATTGTTGGTTTGAGAAAGCAAACCAACCTTCAGTTGTTTGAGTTCATCTTTGCAAAGTAGTGTTCATGTTCCCTACATGGAGTAAATTTTGAGATATGGATTCAATTTTCACATTCTTGGTGTTCATGGTATCTCATCATCGATATTTCACACCATCCATGTCTTAGGATCATATGGGACCCTGGGATCATTTTTGGTCTCATTGGTTTCAATTTTGGGGGCAACAAGCAGCATTGGAGATTTATTCACCAATTGAGAAGATGATTGTAATCAAAGTAGTGAAGCAACAATAATGGTGGTTACTCTCTGATATATTACTAGAATCTTAAGCAATTCAAAGTTTGTTAACTCAGTACCAAGTTCAAAGAATTATACCGAAGCAAAAAGGGGAGAAAATTCAAAAAAGGTTTCCAGAATATGGAGGTAAAGATTATTTGCAGAAATTTGTTTTTTATGGATTTGATTAATCCTTTTGGTATTAGTGGTGATGCTATAGGAAATATCAATATGCACAATCCACGTCTCTTTACTTTTGGGAACACAAAATTGCAATACATGAGTGCCACTACTAAAATTACAGCTAAAGACAATTAATGAGCATAACCATAACAGAGCACTTGGTGCAAGGAAGGAGTACCAAATGAGGATGCCACTTGGGAATATGAAATCATGTTGAAGAATACAAATGTTAAATTGCTTGAGGACAAACAATCTTGGGTGGGGATGACTGTAATGTCCCCATTTTTAAATAATTGCATAGCAGGAAAATTCCATCACCCTACCAGTTCCTAGGTTGGATGGATACATTTGGAATTTTAATAAGGGAGCTAATAAATGATTTTCAAACATTATAATGGGATCAATATTTAATAATGTATATTATTAAATAAATATAAGATAAAATTGAAGTGGCAATGGAATATGGAGACACATGGAAACTATGAGGCCCACACAAGCTTTAAATTTGGTGCCACATGGCATTGTCCTCTTGCAATTTCGAATCCATGGGAATTATAAAGGTTATGGGATGATTTAGAAGGCTAATACACTTGGCCATATGCATCATAGGTCTAATTTTGGAGGAAATGTAAATTACACGGGAAATGAAGAGTAATTTTGGAGCTAGTGAGACACTTGGACTAGATTCTCTATCTCTATGACAACAATGATGAAGATGCTATGACACCTATGACACAAATGAGATCTAAAGGATGAAATATGACATATATGAGATGTCAGGTCAAAATAGAGCATCCAAGAGAGCTCTCATGTGAGTTGAAGAATCTCAATGGGCTCCAACTCAAATTTGGGAATGTGGAAGGCTAGGAAGGGAGGACACATGGAAAATCATGAGCACACACCCAAATTAGAATTGGATTGAGTTTGTGGATGGATTTGGAACCTTATAAGGATAAGGATGTTTATAGAATACAGGAAGCAACCAAGAAAATGGCTTTTGATTGTTTGAGAAATTGTCATTTGTGAATTGTGAAAGCTAGTGGATTACTAGTTTTCTTTCCTTAGCCAATTTCGAGGGTGAAAGATTCCCATCCAAGTTGGTGTTTGGAGAGGCCACTCAATTATTTCATGGAGATTTAATGGAGTCTTATTTGCAGGTGTAAGCTACATGAAATCTTGAGGATTCTTCTATTACAACACTTCCTCTCAACTATTTCCAGTTTTCATGCCATATTCATGCTCATGGAGGGTAGGGATGATTTTAAGGAACCAAACGTATTTAAAAGTGTATAAATGTTGGCAAATTTTACCAATTCTTAAAACACCAACTATCAAATGATTGGTGATATTTTTCAAAAAATATTTTAATTTCCAAGGACTTTATATCATTTATATAATAATTTGGTGATTTTTAGGTTGAAAAAGGTTCACCCCATCAAAATTGGGAGAAACAGGGCTTCAAAAAATGCAAAATGGTGAATCATTTTTGGGAGAAAAACATGGAAAAATAGCCCACTGGGCTAAAATTCGCCCCTAAAATTATCCCGGACTGAGACTTGGGTGAGCTCATGTACTCTTTGGGAGAGCTATTCCTGATATATTTATGATTGTAATAAGTAACTATTCTCTGTTCTTCACTCGGAAATTTTCAAGTCGAAATACCCAATATTTTTATGTCAAAATGACTTTTAATCAGAAAACAATGGCCATTTCCACTCTATTTTGATATATGCCATGGTAATGCTTATTATTTCAAATGGGGGAATGTCTCTCTGATAAATGTATGTTGAATGTACTAACATTAATTTTTATTTCAAGTCTCGTGTTCAGTACTTAATAATTGGAAGTCATTCTACTCATGTTTATTGCATTGGGAGAAGATTTGGTGCATTTTCCCCAAGGGTTGAAATTGTGATTTGGGAGTTGTTTTGGAAAACGTCATAACAGAATGAATAAACTGAAACATGATGAATATGAGACTTTAAAAATTTCTCGTACTCATCCCCTACATCTATTCACAATTTCGAGTCACTTTGGGATCCTTTGAGAAGTCATTTACGGCAATTACCCAAGGGGAATTGGAGCCCCAATTTGCTAGTAAAGACTCCTACTTTGAACAGAACCTTAAGCAAGTTTTTAGAAGTAATAGGGGGGCAATACAACATACATTAACATAATATTTAATTTATAAATCATTCATACACCTTGTGAGAAAATTTGGGAGCATTTGGGTTAATTTGGAGGTCCAGACATCAAAACTAGTTAAGGTCGAAATTAGGGAAAAAAGTGGAAAATTTGGTCATTTAATAAAATTTCAAAAATGGACATTACATGCAAGGCATCCAAAGAGAAAGCGGTTTTCATCTTCAACTCTTATAGTCCTACATAAATGGAAAATTATTCAAGACCACGATGTTGTTGGAATTGTCCAACACCCTATTTCACTATGGGGCCCATGAGAGTTTGTTCTTATCTTGAAAATATTAATTTTATTTTTTGAACTAGTTAAAACAGAGAGATCATTTTGATATTCTAAATTAGGTTTAATGACCTCCTTGTAATTTCTCAATTTTATTTTGAACTCTAAATCTTTTTCGCGCCATATTTTCTCTTTAAACTTGGATGTAATAATATTTTTAATGTTATAGATATTTTTTAAGTTGACATTTTCGTCAATCCCCCAATGATTTAACAATGTCATGGCATCTTTATCCCATCCCGCTTGAGACGTAGGTGGTTTTGTATGGAATTTAAATAAATTTTAGGAAGTCTATGGTTTCCCACAATGTTAATCTTGTGATTTTACATTAGGTACCTATTCATAGTTGTGGGTTTACGATAATAATTAAAATAAAATAAAAAAAATTTAAAATTTTCATGTCAATTTTTTTTAGGTTGATATATTATTGATATATTTATCTTTAATGATCCATAAACTATCGTGGATATTCCATTGGATTAGTTCATCACAATGGATCTTACAACTTAGTTTATTGTGTCAATTTAATTTCATAAAATATTGAATACAATGGAGTTGAAAGAGGAACTAGAGAAAATAAGTACCCAACCCACACAATAAAAAAAGATCTACCTTGGGAAAAATTGTTATGGGGAAAATCCTTGGCACAAATGAGGACTATGCATTTCTCTTGATATCAAAGTATAAGTACAAAGGAAATGGTACTCTCTATGGAGTTATCTCTGACTCTCCGGCCAGAATGGCTACTACAGGGTCTCCTATTTCCCATGTTCTGCTCTAACATCCACTCAGGTGTTGTTTCTCATCTATGGAACAATACAATACATCAAAAGAATGAAACCCATTTTTCTTCTAGCATATTCATATTTAACTTAGCCCAATAGTTGTCTAGGGTGGATTTTAGGGTTATTGCATGCCTCAACTCTTGAATAGGGTTAGGGTTTTGGTTTTTATAGAATGTTCTTGAAGTTGCACACATGAACAGCTCCACATGTGTGAAAAAAGAGAGATGACGTGGAATCCACTTGGTACCATTGTGGTTAACTAGATAGTTCAACTTGTTGGAGGCATAACTTTTGCATATAGACAACATTTAAGGCGTTTTTATACCGTTGGAAAGGTCTTGGAGTGTAGAATCACATACAATGAAATTGCACAAAAATTGAACTTTGAGCCCAAAAAACATCATTTAGACCCTTAAACAAACCCTTGAAGGTTGTACACCCCAATATGCAAAATGCATCCTACCCATCAAATGGGCCCTACAAGCCAATTCGTTCAATATTTTGACCCCAAAAGCTCCAATTAGGTGACAAATTAAATATTGATCCACTTCAAATTAGTTATAACTATTGATAAATCTAGATTGAAAATATATTTACAATATTATGTTTTTTGTAAATCTATAATGTCATCTACTTAACACTAAAATGTAACATATTTAGTTATTCTCAATACAATAAATATAATTTTATAATAAAAATTGAGTAGATAAAATTTTCCTTTTGTTGTCCCTAGGCAAGTTGGTTAGTTTGTTCTCTAAGTTTGGGAGAAAGTGTTGAAACTGTCAGTTCTGAAATTTTGCACAGTTTTTGGGGGAAATGTAATTGTATTGATAGGGTCTGATGGTAGACTCAGTGAGTTAGTTAGAAGGGTTGTCCACTTTTGGGTAGTGAGCATGGGATGTAAATTTAACCAGTAGAACTTATAAAAATGTAAATGGTTGGGATTTTTGGGGGTTTGGAGAAAAATAAGGTTGGTTGAATCCAAGTTTTGGAGAGAAAAAATTTGTAGTGTCATTAAACTATTGTGTATTGTTATGTAAAAGATGAATACGAGCTGCCCTGAGTATACTGTAGATCCATAAGTAGCGTGCACAGACTCAAAGTAATGGGGATTATGGAGGAATGTTTCCAAGCTGGGTGCGCAGACCAAAGCATTTGAGATATGGCTCTTGTTAATTAATGAGCACTTTTGTGGTTTTTCCAATATAAGTTTCCATATTAAACTTCCTATGTTGAATAGTGCATGATAACTATGTATGATGTTTTGTGTATTGCTGCAACTTGTGATAATATGTTAACTTCTAAACAAGTAATTGAAACGATAAGGATTTAATCGGTTTTATGAATATGTTTAAGTGTGTTTATGGGTTGTAATAATTTTTTGTAGTCATAGTTATGTTTCAATGGCATGTATGTTGATGTCTAGCATGAGAATATTCCCTTTACCACTATGGAAACTTCATTCCTACAGCTCCTATAGGTATCTCGGGTGATACCTCACTTGCTTCGGAGGTGTTTCCGATGGGGTTAAGCCCTGACGGGTCGATACCTTTGGGTTTTGTTGGTCGAATTGTAATTTGAACCTGGATTAGTCAAGAAGTGGGATCATTTTCGGAAGTGGGATCATTGTGAAGCAGATATGTTTTGGCACCCAACGAAGCCTGAGATTCAGGATTGGTTAAAACATAAGGATTAGGAATTTGCACAAGAATAAATTTGGGGGTCACAATTGACTCCAGGGGAATGGTTAGAAAGGTACATTTACTCATATATCCATGGTATTTTGTTTAGTGAATTCCCTATTATATTATATGAATGGTTGGTAATACTAGCACTTCAGAAGAAAAAAATTAACGGGGATGAACTTAGGGGTTGGATTCCTCAACTGATCTAATGACTGGAGAGTGTTAATAATACCATCTCCAGGGCTACCTATTTCTAGGTTGATATCATTTTCAAAGGGTGTAATACTGATATAATTGTGGATACTATTAAGTCATACAGTGAGGCTGAGAGAGAAATTTTCCTAGGTACTAGAGGTAGATAATTAAAGTCCTAAAAACTGTGGATTAAAATGTTGGTATGTGAAAAATGAATTTTGCGGATGGAGTCTCACGATTGAATAATTGTGTGTAGAGGACATGGGTAGTGATAGGAAGAAGGTAGAGTGATATGAGATGTTCCAAGCTAATAGTGAGACTAATGAAGAGGCTTCCCGCCTAAGGAGTGGGAGAATATTGTTGGTTGTTATATTGTATTAATGAATCACCAAATATTTAATTATGTAGCGGGGATTGTAAACTTTGAGTTGACACAAAATATATGCTAAGGTAGAAGGATACCTAGGGTGTCGTAGAAATATTTTAATAAATAAAAGATTGAAAGATCTTTCCAAATGAAAAATCAAGTCAAAATTCAGAAATCCAACTACTAAGTTAATTATATTTTCAATAGATCAGAGCAGTATTAATCTATACTACTCTACTCTATAAACAATAATGGAAAAGATATATATAATACTAATATAATAAACAAGACTTTATCTAGGAATTAGAAAGGCTATAAACAAATTCAGGACTCTAACTATATAGAAACAAAAGATTATATTATCTAAGGAAAAACTATAGCTACTTAATATAGTTAAGAAATTCAATAATTAAACTATACATTCATTTAACCAATACACAATAATTAAGCTAAATTATCTAGTTCCATTCTCTTTGCGGATTTTGAGGATATGCGTTCAATGTGATAGGAACTGGAGAAGGTGTATCAAAATGACTTTCAAAGGAAATCAGAAAACTTCTACAAAGAGGTGTAAACTAAAGAGTGTACAATTACATGTGATAGTAAACGTTGTGATTTATTCTCTATCCATAATAAAATGGCTCTAGTTGAAATGAGATATCATGAACGACTGATCTACTAATCAAGAAATGAGAATGTTTTAATGATTACCTTGAAGATGGCGGTATACTATTCTAGATAGGTAAAGCATGGAATAAATTTAAGGAAATAAATATAATCTAAAAGCAAGTAGAAAACTTAATAAATATATTTTATTTCTATTCTATGAACATCTTCTATAACTACAGAATAAAAAAATAGATCTTATGCTAGAAATGATGATCAAACCATAAAGAACTAATGTATTGTTTAGAGAATAAAACTAACAATTTTAGTACTAAGATCAATCTAAATGAGAAGTAAATCAAACTAGAAATGGAATTGGAAATTTCTGAAGCAATAATCAATTAAGAGATCGGAGACAAAAGAAACACAACTCAAAGACAAACTAAAGCAAAAAGAAATGAAAGCTTAAAATCAATATGGATATTAAGGGATACTTTATGTGGTTTTAAATAAGGTTCTAATTATATATATGACTACTAGTTGACTATAGAAAATAACACAATTCAAAAACTAGGAAAACTGAACTTTAAACGAGTATAAAACAAAATAGGAAATATTAAGGTATGAACGACAACCTAGATGGTAGTAAAGAATGACAGTCCGAATGACAGTTTGGATGGAAAGAAAAAATATAAATTATGAATTAAACAACCTAAATGATCCTAACACCAACTGGCTTATGCATATGAGGCTATAGTGTAGAAAAAGACAATAACTAAGCTATTCAACAATTGAAATGACATAAGAGCACTTATTCTAATCTTCTTTAACAAGAGAAGTCATTTCCTATTGTATAATAAAACAAATTAAAATATAAATTCAATTAACCTAAATCTACAAAAGAATCAGCAAAATTGAACCTAACTACGAACTAAACCTGAAACATTAAACTGATTAAACTCTAGCTAATTGCAAATATGAAATTAGCGAACAAACTGAAAGAAAGACTATAAATAAATATGTGCAACCAGTCACTTTTAATTCTGGAAAATATAAATTATGTCAATAGCACTCACATAAATTCAATTAACAATAGACAACACATGTTACGGGTGACAAAGTACCATCAACTTACAGGAAATCAAATTACATACAGAAACTAGAAATGAAAACTACTTATCTACAAAAAGGGAATAACGGAAATACACAAATGGAGGCCGTTGGTTGTTGAGGGGCCCTTCTCATCAATAAGGGATGATGCTTAGAGAAATCAATCACTCGTAAAATAGAGACATATATTCACAGCTGAAAATAGAATTTTTATTAAACTGAAACAGAGTTTACAAAGTTTTTATCCAACGACGACTACTAGCTTACTTTCATCATGAGACATCACTTATATAGCTTTTACAATGAACTGATCAGGTTGACCCTTTTAGTGGTTGGCTGCTCTAAAAATAGGCATCCTTAACTGCTAAACAAACGATTGTGTAATGATTTATGACAACGCACGACCGTCTTCCCAATTCCTTGCGCGTTGGTTCTCCTCACGCGAGCTGGTGGTGTATGGATCTTTGTTGACGTGGGCAGAGAGCATGGTGTTGGGCTAAGAGGGCAGGATCCGAGTCTTCTAGAGAAAGGAATCTCTCACCAGGAGGACCCATGGCCAACAGAACCACGAAACCATTATGTGCTTTTAACGCCCCAAAATATTCCAATCAACAGAGTCGCGGGTTGATTGAAGGGTTGTATGACGAGATGGATGCAAATATGTGTGTTTGGCATGAATGCGTGTCCAATTGGAGGATCATTTAAAACAACATCCTGCAAAACAAATATATATACCATGCACGTTTACAAATGTCACATAATTGTCAATAAAACCATGAAATAATGAAATTTAACCAAGACTTGTATAATATTCAATTACATTCATACATGTGTTTGGTTGATGGCCTGAATGGCAAGAAATATAATAAAACGTGACAAAAGGTGATGTCAATAGAGCAATTAATCGATCGAAAATGATGATAAAATCGGGATCAACACTCCCCCAAACCAGAGATATTCTAGGTCCCACTAAGAAAAACAAAAAGGAAGTTAGGAAGAAGGTTGAGCTACAGTAGGAGTTGCCTTCGACTTAGCAGAGGAAATGGGAGATTTGAATTTCAACTTTCTAGCTTGTTCTTTCAAAAATTTGTGCCTCTCCTGACGAGAATCACACGAAGAGGTTATGGCCTTCTTGAGCTCTTCAACAGTCTTAAATTGAATACATAGCTGCTTGTTCTCCTGACAAAGATCAGTAACCATATCGGCATATCTTTTATTTTGGCTTGTCGACTGTGCTAATTCTTGAGTCAGTCGATCTATTGTCTGCTAATTCAGAGTAAATGGCTCTCCAGGGCACTTGGAATCTTGAGGAGGACTCAATTATTTGGATGGTGTTTCCAGTTCGATAGCAGGGACTTGTTCCTCAGGAATCATGCCTTGAGTAGATGGAGAAGTGGGCTCAAGAGCATATACTTTGAGCAACTCGGCTGAGATGATGGCCAGTCTAAATAGGGGTGAGTTAGAAATCGGTTCATCCACCTTGACCATGCTATCTGAATGATCAGACTGAGGGATAGCCTGAACGTTGGTCTGAACGATATTTTCCTTTCTATTCTTGGCTCAAACTTGATAAAAAGGTATAAATTCAGCGGCCACAGGGTCAACAACGGTGGGTGAATGGCCATGCAGACTCGCTTTTGAAGTATCTTCATCAATGTGCACTACTTTAGTTCTTTTCTTTTCTTTGGGAGGGGTCTGACTGGATTCACGATCATGAGTGTGCCGAGGACACTTTTGAGCATTTAAATGAGGGGTCAAGACCTTAAATACAAAATTTTCCCAATTCTGGTTCCTCTCCTTCAACTAATGCACGATCAAGAGCTTGATAAGACTATGGTGGTATAGACTACTGATAGGAATGACCATATTTTTCCTGACTTGGTTCGACATCTTTTCCAAGCTCTTAAGGAAATAGAATGGAAAATTAAGAAACTGTTGATTGAAAAAATGTGCCAATAATCAGAAATGACAAGATTTGAACACAGTAAACTTACCTTCACAAGTTATGAAGCGAATGATAATGGCCAAAGGATTAAGGTATTCTGGCTTGACCCATTCTCTGTGAAATCCTTTTGTACCCATAACATGCTGATACTCCATGTTGAGAGAGAAATCATGGGACAACCGAGGAAGAAAGAGATGTTTATGCCAATGAGTACCTTCTCTGGAGAGCTTGGCAATGACTGCAATGGTCTCTTCGGTCACTGGAAAGGTGAGGTATCTAACCCTATCCACCTTACCATTGAACCCTTTTACGAATAATAGTGAAATATCCTCATCGTATTCCTGTAGAAGGTGGAGGAACAGGTTCCATCCTACTCAAAAGAAGATCTCCCGAAATTCTTGGAACTCCGGAATTCGGAACAAGTCCTGATAACTCTCAAGATTGAGGTGATTAGGCATTGTTTAAGTATGGGAAAAAATGTAGGGGGGTTGCAGAGGATACAACGGAATGGCGACTAAATGGCTCCGCGAAGATGAAGGTAATTAAGGATGAGGGTAAAGATCGTGGGTTTAAAACACAATTTTTTTAGGCGTCTAAACGATCGTGAGATCGTGATTTCGCACGCTTGAGCAATCGTGCTATGGTTTAGTACTTTGAATCGTGTGCCCTAATAATTATTTCCTATGGTTATGGATGATTCAACCATATCCAAAGTAAACTTCGGACAGGTTGAATGAATTATTCATTATGGAATTTATAAAACGCATTTAAAAACCATAATGACTTTAATTAATAGAATGATAAAACACCTAACAATTTTTGCATATGACTTGATGAGAGGGTAAGGGTAATAATGGTTGAAAAGATCCTAAAATCATATCATACCAATATGGGGTTAAACAATTCATTGGATGAGTTTGAAGCAAGTCCTAATGAAATCACAATGTTTTTATGAAGATAAGAGTAAGACCTAATAGTCATGAGTATGGTTTAGTGGATTAAACTCTTTTCCCATAATTAAAACTAAAATAAATTAACACCTTGAAATATTTAATCATGTTGCTACAATGTTACGGTTTCATTTAGATCATTTGGCATTCCATTCGGATCAGCATTCGACCCTTCCTATGATCCTCCATATCGACCCTCTTATAAAAATGCAATTTGCTGGATCTGATTGCTGCTAATTATGTAGTAAATTTTCTTGGGCTTCCAGCACACAACGGAATGATGTAAACCATATTTATTGAAGCTTAGTTGCGCTCTTCTTTATTCATCAAGGGTTAAATAATCTTTTGCTACTTGCATTATCCTAAAAACATCTATAATTTTGTCATAGATAATTGAATATTTTCATAAATAATCAGAAAGTAAAGATAGTTCCAACCTTCCCCCAAACCAAAAACGTGGCG
Organism: Pseudotsuga menziesii; assembly: GCA_001517045.1. Lineage (NCBI taxonomy): Eukaryota > Viridiplantae > Streptophyta > Pinopsida > Pinales > Pinaceae > Pseudotsuga > Pseudotsuga menziesii. Next base: position 53,984 of record LPNX010718744.1, on the reverse strand, counting down.
TGTCCTCAAGCCATCAAAGAAAAACTAATGGATATCCAAATAGTTATACAAATAATTCTAAAATGTTGTTATCATTTTCATAAGAAAAAGAAACACTAACTAGTAAATGGAGATGATTCAGATATGTATATTCGTAAAAACAAATAATAGTGGTTAGGAAGACCATTTGAATAATGATAGTATAACTGATGGGAAAAATGCCATAGGAAAAACCAGTCATCTTTTACTCATTTTAAATATTTCTTGTCATTCGAAGAATATAGAGAAATTTCACCCAAGAGTTTGTAAGATTTCCATAGTTATGGGTCCCATTTCTAGGATAATCATATCCTAGGTATTATTTGAATTAGATGATAGGATCCAAGACCCACTTACAGCCATTCTCTAATGACAATATAAACAATTGGACTAAATATGTACTTTTTGTACTCAGGTTTTTCAGATGAGTCATCTGTATAGTAATGCATTAACCAGATCTCCTTTACCCGATATTTCCCTGCTTCCAACAAGCATGTTCAACACCCTAATGAGTTTATCTTGGTACCATGCAAGCATAGCCCCACTGCCAGTGAGCCTATTCAGTACCCTGACAGGTTTACTTGAATTTACTGATTTTCCTTGTTTAAGATGTTACTTAGCATGGACCCGCTACCAACGCGCATGTTCAGTACCCCGGTGACTTTGCTTCATATAATGATTTTAGTATGTGGAAGCTGGTTGGTACTAGAGTGTGTTAAGCATGCTAAACACATAATTCAACTTTTTAGAGCAAACCTTATCAATAACTTTATTTTTATTTTTTTTATATAATAGCAACCATTATAGATCATGTCAAAAGAGAATAACTTAAATTTGTTCCTTGACCTCAGTTTATATTCTTCATAAAAGATCAGTAATGTTCCCCACAAGTAGAAATTTCACTTACTCTTGGGTTACCTCGAAAAAATGCTTAAGAGACAAGTGTTGATAATGAATCTGGGATGAACTAGTAGTCCATAGGTGTAAGATAGAACTTTTGAAACCATGATGATTAGAGTAGGTTTTAAGCAACTGTTCTAATGATAAATCGGAAATGTTCATGTCTGAATCAAATACCAAAAAAACATAAGGAATCATAGAAGAAAGTGGGTAGGAATAATATAAAGAACACTTTAACTTTCATTATAAATTTCAGTTTGCAATAAAAGAGAAAGAGTTAGGATGTATTATGAGTTCTTAGAGCACTTCCCTTTCCGGACGATATTTCATGAGCTGATTATAGAGATAAGGTTCTTGTAATCAAACTGCAAAACAATTTTTTAGATGATTCAAATTTATTCCCAACAAAAACAAATGTACAGAGGAAAAATTCATATAAAATTTATCAAAATTTAGGCAAAGGACAAGAGTCTTCCTATTTTATTTGACAAAGTTCCATAAGTGGATTATAAAACTGAATTCCCTGTATAAATGCAGTCAACTTGTTAGAAATGACTTTTTATTTATTTGAAGAAACAAAGATATATTTACATATATACATGAAGACAACCCAAAATAATTTAAGAATCAGGAGGAGGAGGAATGACTCCCTCTTCAACCAACTCCATCTCCTTTTGTTGTAAGACATTTTGCACAAAATATTGTTTAGATATTGGTTGATGGTAAAGTCCATGTCTATGTCCATTTATGACAAAGGATGTTTGCAAACCATCAATTGTCTTAATTTGTACTGACCCATTATTGAAGGCTTTAACTACCTCATATGGACCCATCCAACTGGTAGTTAATTTTCCTTTGAATTTTTTATACCTTGAGTCAAATAGTAATGCCAAATCCCCGATGTTAAACTGATTTTGTTTAATAAATTTATCATGCCATCTTTTTCGTTGATTTTGTATTAGAATTGTTCTTTGGAGTGCATCTTCTCTAATCTCATCTAACTCATTAATCTCTAAAACCCGTTGTTTCTGTGCCTCTTCCAAATCCATGTCTAATTGTACAGCCATACAAAAAAGTCTTAACTTGGAATTCAATAGGTAAAAGGACTTGTTTCCCATATATTAGCTCATAGGGTGTAGGTCTAGTAGTGTTTCTCCATGTTACTCTATAGGCCCACAAGGCCTATGGGATTCTATCTTCCCAGTCCTTATGATGTAGCTGAATGGTTTTGGTTAAGATAGCTTCCAATACCATATTGGTTGACTCTACTTGGTCATTAGCCTGAGGGTGGTAAGGTGAGGACTTGCAATGTCAAATGCCATACTTTGTGGTAAGTTCTTTCATTTGAATTTGGAAGTAAATTGAGAACCTTGGTCAGTGACAATTTCCCTAGGCACACCAAACCGAGTAAATATTTATTCATATATAAATTCTACCACATAGTTATCTGTGGCTCGAAACAAAGCTTTAGCTTCTACCCATTTGGTGACATATTCTGTGCAAACCAGGATATACTTCTTTTTATGGGACATGGGAGAGATCGGTCCTACAAAATCAAGAGCCCATTTATCAAAAGGCTCAATCATAACCTGAGGCTTTAAGGGAATCTCATCGGATGACGTAGGTATACCCATTCTTTAGCAACTGTCACATCCTTTAAAATACCTGGTAGCATCCTTAAAACTGCTTGGCCAATAATACCCAGAATGCAACACTTTGTATGATGTCCACTTGTTAGAAAAGTGTCCTCCACATGGCCCATCATGGCATTAATGGAGGATTTATGTCATCTCATCCTCATGTACACATCGTCTAACAATAAGATCTGTGCTGGTATGAAAAAGGTCATTATCAACCCAAGAGTAGTTAGAACTCTGGACTATAATTCGACATTTCTCTTGTGGGTACAAGTGATTTGGTAACTTCCCAGTTGCTAAATAGTTATAAATGTTTGCAAAACAAGGATTTTGAACAAACACAACAAATAAATGTTCATCAGGGAAAGTATAATCAACAGTTTTAGCACCGTCATCATGTTGGATGCGAGAGAAGAAATCTGCTACTAAATTCTCTCTACCAGGTTGATCAATGATGATGATGTTAAAATCTTGTATTAGAAGAAGCCATTGGGTCACTCTTCCATTGGTAATTGGTTTATTCATTAATAATCTAATGGAAGAGTGTTCTGTATGCACAAAAAATTCATATCACGTAATGTAATGGCAAAATTTGTTGATAGCATAGACTACTGCCAAAAACTCTTTTTCAATAATAGTGTAATTTAGTTCAGCAGGAGTCAATTTTTTTCTAACAAAGTAGATGGCATAAGATGCTTAGACTTATTTTTTACCTAGGACTCCTCCTATGTCCATATCAGAAGCATTAGTGGATATATGGAAAGGAAGGGACCAATCAGGACACCTAATTATTGGTGCCACTGATAACTTAGCTTTTAAGATCTCAAAAGCATTTTTACAGGATTCAGTCCATTGGAATTCTACATCCTTCGTAAGAAGCTTAAACATTGGTGTAGTTATTTTAGTAAAATTTTCAATAAAATGTTGATAGTATCCTACATGGCCAAGAAAACTCCATACCTCCTTTTGAGTTTTTGGAGAGGGAAGATTAACAATTACTTCTATTTTGGCAGGGTATTCCTTGATATCTTATGAAGAGACATGATGCCCCAATACTATACCTTCTGTTAATAACATTTTACATTTTTCATGTCTAAGGGATAAGTTTGTCTCTTGACGTCAAATCAGAACCTTTTCAAGATTATCAAGAGCCTCCTGAGAGGTATTACCATAAGATGTAAAATCATCCATGTACACTTCTACGCAGTCATGTATAAGATCAGAAAAAATTCCTAATACTGCACGCTAAAAAGTGGCAGGTGCATTACATAGGCCAAATGGAAAAACTCTATAGGCATATGTCCCCTAGGGGAAAGTAAAAGTAGTCTTATCCTGATCCTCAAGTGCTATCAATATCTGATTGTATCCACTATACCTGTCGAGAAAATAAAAGTATTGTTTTCCAGACATGGTATCTAGCACTTGTTCGATAAAGGGAAAGTTAAAATAATCTTTAAGTGTAGCCTTATTTATTTCTCAGAAGTCAACACAAATACACAATTTCCCTGTAACTTTCTTCAGAACTACCACTAGAGGAGATACCCATTTACTATCTGAAATTGGGTAGAGGAAACCAGCATTGAGAAGTTTTCGTAATTCATCTTTAACTATATCTTTCAAAGCAGGATTCATCCTCCTCTGAGGCTGTCTTATAGGGGACATACTCGCATCCATGTAAATATGGAAAATACAAGTGTCAGCGTGTATACCCTTCATATCTGTGTACTCCCATGCGAATTCTCTAGCTTGACTTCTAAGAACCTTGAGCAATTTCTCTTGTTGGTTTTCACTTAACCATGCGTTTATGTGTAGAAATTTTCTAGGGCCGACCTCACAAGATATGGTATAAGACCCTATATGCTCTTCAATTGAAAAAACACATGGTGTATCGACAAATGTTGAGAGGGCCAAATTTTCCTGAAACTCATCTCCAAAAATTTGATCGAATTGAGCAAAAGGCTAAGGAAAATATATACAAGTTGTTGAAGACACAAATTGGTTTAACACGTTCTCAGTAGTCTGCTCCTAAAGTGCCCAAGAGTAGACACTAGGAAGGGAAAGGTATTCAAAATCCTCGTCCCCAAAAGAACAATATAACCACCCCAAGTTTTCAGTTACTGGTTGTGTTGGAGGGTATAAAACAGGTCTTTACGTAGACAAACCATTAGAAATGGTCATCTCCCCATCCCTACATCCTATAAAGGCATTAATAGTGGCTAGCCATGGTCTCCCCAAAATAATAGGATTTCCTTTAAAAGGATCCTTTGATTCTACAACCATAAATTCAACGAGGTATTCCCATGAATCCACTGATACAATAATATCATCCAACACTCCAGCAGGTTTTACCGTGGTACGGTCTGTTAGTTCTAGGATTGAAAGGGTAGGTTGGAGAACTGTCCCAAATGTAAAAATTCTAAAGCTGCAGTGATCATCATATTAATAGAAGATCCTAGATCGATAATTTTATTTTCTATGGAAATATTATTTACAATAACAATTACTACTGGGCTCCCTATATTTGTATATTTTGCAATTCTAGACTGTTCTATAATACACTCAAACATCTCTCCTATAACATGAATTGTAGGGGGGTCTTTCTGTTTATTACATGGGATTTTGATACATAGTTCCTTTATTAATTTTCTATAAATTGGTATATCCTTAATAGCTTGTAATAAAGGAATTTTGACACGGATATTGTTTAGTTCATTTAGAATGCCGTACTCGAGACGAATCATAGGTTTTTCTATTGCTAGTCATTCTGGAAATGGAGGGATTCTATGTTCCTAAGTGTGGAAATTGAACCCATGTGTTAGAACAATTACACTCACAAAAATTGGCAATTACACGCGAAGGTGACTAAATATGGAGCAGAACACAAATCTATAATGAATAAGTGTACAATAGCCAACCTTGTGAAGTCATAGGCTGCCACAATAAATAATTACATGAGAGATTCGAATGCATTTGGATGCCATTCGAACTAGTCAAATCCCCCCATTAGAGGAAATTTCAACTCAAAATGAGCCTCCTAAAAAAAATTAATAAAATAATAGCTAAAATAATAAAATAATATTTATTAATTTTGGAGGAATAAAAGCAAAAAACTATTTTTTTGTTTGTATTTTTGACATATCTCCCCATGTTTTTACTCAAATCTCAATCGGGAGAGAACGTTGGATGCAGAATTAAATTCTGCATCCAACGAGTACCGACTTGCCATACATTTGATGGACCCCGCTATCCCAAAAATAAGAAATACCTGAAAAATGTGATGATGATGTCATCATCACGTTTTTTCAGGTATTTCTTGTTTTTGGGGTAGCAGGGTCCATCAAAAGTATGTCGAGTGGGTACTCATTGGATGCAGAATTCAATTCCACATCCAACAAGCTCTCCTGATCGAAATTTGAGTAAAAACACGGGGAGATATGTCGAAAATACAAACAAAGAAAGTAGTTTTTTTAATGATACCTATCCCCAAATTTATATTAAAAAAATGTTTAAGACCTATACGGTATTTCAAATTTAAAGGAATTTCATTGGATAACACATGATGACATGGAATTTGATGTAAAGTTAAAAGGCCCATTTTGAGTTGAAATCTCCTCTAATGATAGGTGCATAAAGCAGTTTCCAAATCTGCCTAGGATCTCACGAATTGGAAAAATCAATTCGGAAAGATAATAGGTGATGGAAGGACAACTCATACATGCTTTTATTAGGAGAAAAGAGAGGAGGATGATGAGGGCAAAAAACAAGTCAACTTCACCTATTCATACTTTCCCAATTGCCTTAAAACTCAGTAAAAGCAACAATACAATAGAAAAAGCAGATATGCGCTAGGGAGGTTCAGGAATAAAGAAGAATTGATTCCAAGAGGTTTCCCAAGGGCTCCATGACTCAGTTTTAGCAAGTTTGACCATCTAGGACATGTGGAGGACAACTTGCATAGAGTGGAATATGGAAACTAGGCAAATAAGACAAAAATGGATTAATTAATGTCTAAGGTAGCTAACTATGGGTTGATTATTCTAACACCCCCCCTTAAGCCAGACTTATGAGTAAAATATTAGAAAATTATAGGGCCTAGAAACAAGGCTTAGTCACCCTTTACATACTGCATGTCCATTTAAACAAGGAAAGAGGAAAGAACCCAGTGGGAAAATTACTCCCTTAAACATGGACAGTAAAACAAAATTTGAAAATCTTGTCATCAATCATGCTTCATAGCATGATCAGCAATCCCCAGTAGTGATTTGATATTGTTGAAAGTATTCTCACAAAAAACTTTGGTGAAGATGCCTGCTACTTGTTCTGAAGATGAACAGAAGAGTAGGTGAATGGTGCCATCATGCACAAGCTGTTTGATGTAGTGCATATGAATCTCAATGTGTTTGGTTCTCTGTCTCTGAACTGGATCATTGCAGATTCGAATAGTACACTAATTATCAAAAAATATAGTATTTGATTATTCTAATTTGAATCCACACTCACCAAGTAACCCCTGCAACCATAAACATTGAGTTGTTGCATTTACAACTCCTCTGTACTATGCTTCTGTAGATGAGAGTGCAATGGCACTCTATTTCTTGCTTGACCGGATTATTGGTCCTTTAGAAATCATGAACACATATCTTGATGTTGACTTTCGATCTATGTTGTCACCTGCCCAATCACTGTCAGTAAACCAATCAAATCAAGATCAGATTTAGCTTTGTAGAAGATCCCATGAGTCCTTGTTCCCTGAACAAAGTTAAGGATCCTTTTGGCTTCTCTCCAATGGATCTCATGAGGTTAATCCATGTATCTTGAAGCCACACTTATTGTAGAAGAAATATAAGGTTGATTATGTGTAAGATACAACAAACACCCAATCAGTTGCCTATACAGTGTATTATTTACCATAGGAGAAGAACCTGCTTCTTCAAGCTTAACTCCTGAAAGGAAGGGATTCTTGCTTGGCTTGCAATATTTCATGTTGAACTTGTTCAGAAAATCCAAAGCATACATGGAATGATGTACTTTTATTCCATGTTTGGTTTGAGCAATCTCGAGACCCAAGAATTGGCTCAATAACCCCAAATCATTCATAGAAAATGCATGGTTCATTGCATCCTTGAAGGAGGCAATTTCATCCTTTGAGCTTCCTATAATGAGAAGGTCATCCACATACAAGAAAATAATCATAAAATAGCCATGAATTATCTTCAAATAAACATTTGGATCAGACTTGCATCGAACACAACTCAATGATAGCAGAAAGCCATCAATCTTGGCATACCAAGCCCTGGGGGCTTGTTTAAGCCCATACAATGATTTCTTTATCCTACACACAAGAGATGGATTAGTAACAAATCCTTGAGGCTGCTGCATGTAAGTCTCTTCAGTAATATCTCCATTCAGGAAAGTACACTTCACATCCATGTGATGTACCTCCCACTGCTTCGAAGCTGCAATGGCTAAGGCTAACGTGATGGAGTCCATCTTTGTCTCTGGTGAAAAGGTCTCATTGTAGTCTATACCATGTACCTGTGAGTATCCCTTGGCTACCAATCTTGCCTTATATTTCAAAGGTGAAACATCAGCAACAAAATTAGTTTTGAAAACCCACTTACATTGAACTAGCTTCCTCCCTTGGGGAAGATCAACCAGCTCCCAAGTGTTGTTCTTCTGGAGTGAGCTGAATTCTTTATTCATGGATGTTTGCCATCTTGGATCATGTGCTGCATATTAATATGTCTGTGGGTCTGATTCAACCATCATATAGCATTTCTCTGCAAACAAAGGTTCTTTCATACACAGGGCACTCTCAAACTAAGATATAGTCCTCCTAGAATCACTAGGATTTCCAGCTGGTTCCCCAGCTGCATGAATGGTCTTTGCTGCCCATTTTGGTCTTGTAGGACTGTTAGGATCTGAAATTAAATCATCGTTATCAGACATATCAGAATCAGCAAACTCATTTATCTCTTCACTTACATTCAGTGGTTCTGGTGGTGAAGAAGACTCTCCAACTTCAACTGCTGCTAAAGGCTCTTCTTGGAACTGAACACTCCTTTCAATGAAGGCTTTGTTTGTGCTCAAATTGATCAGCTTGTACCCTTTTGAATATTCAGAGTACCCAACAAATAGACACTCTTGGCTTTGGGGCTGCAAATCCTTCCTCTTTTCTGTTGGAATTCTAGCCCAAGCCCTTGAGCCAAAAATCTTGAAATGGGTCACATCTGGCTTGTGCCCACTCCATGCTTCGAAAGGAGTCATACCATAAATATTTTTATGGGGCACCCTATTCTAGATATAGAATGCACATTTTATAGCTTCGGCCCAAAACTTTGGTGGCAAAGTCTTAGCCTCCATCATGCAGGTTGCCATCTCTTTCAGTGACATGTTCTTCTTCTTAGCAACACCATTTTGCTGTGGTGTGTAAGGGATAGAATGATACATCTGAATACCTGCATTTGCACAATATTGAATGAACTCAAACTTGACATACTCACCACCATTTTCAGATCTGAGGACCTTGAGTTTCCTCCTAGACCGATTTTCAACCAAAGCCCTAAAGACTTTGAAGAGGCCAAAAACTTCAGACTTATGCTTCAGGAAGTAAACCTAGCAGTACCTAGAAAAGTCATCTATGAATGTCAATGCATATTTGGCCTGACTTGAGGAAATGGGCCAGCAACATCACTATGGATCAACTCAAGAGGTGCAGAGGTTCTCTCATGACTAGCTTTCTCAAATTTATGCTCTGGGTGTTTTCCTAAAATGCAACCTTGAGAGACTCCTTTGGAAAACTTAATCTTTGGTAACCCTATGACCATTTCTTTTTCACTAAGATCAAAAATATACTTATAGTTAATATGTCCAAATATTTCATGCCAAAGCTTGCTTGCCTCATTAGCATGAATCGGAAGAGCAGAGGGGTTTGAGTAGGGTAGGAAATGTGAGAACATGTATACCTTCAAAGTGTGATTTGCTACTCCTTTTGCAATGACTTTACCACTTGAGATCTCTATGATCTCAACTTCATCAGGGGAGAATATGACCTTCTTTGGAGACCTTGTGTCATTCATCTGATACACTGATAAGAGGTTAGAGGCAAGACCTAGAACATACAATACATTGCTGAACTTACCATGGTCAAGATCAATCCTCATTTTGCCCAAACGTTCAGTGAGAGAGTCATCTCCCAATACTATCGGTGGACCTTTTGACATTTCAAGTGAGGTGAATGCCTCCTTGGTCGAAACCATATGTCTTGAAGCTCCAGAATCAATGATGAAACTAGGTGAGCTTGATGTGCCAACAACCAATGCATGAAATCTCTCTCTATCTTCTGAATTAGATCCTCCTTCCCTCTTCTTTGAGCTATCAGGAAGGGAGATGCCATTATTCTCCAAGAGTTGGGTCAGCATGTCAATTTGCTTCTTCATGCAGGAGCTTTCAGGATGATTTCCCTTACTGTAGTATGCGCACTTGCTCATTTCTCCTTTGTTCTTCTTCTTCTGGGGGTTCTTCTTGGAACCTTGGGGCTCCTCTGGAGACTTGTTCTTGTCTCTCTTTTTCTCAGGTGGCTTCTTAGCTTTCTTCTTTCCTTTTGAATCCACCCTCAAGTCTCCAGTAACCAGAGCTTGGTCTTTGGAAGGTTTGATGGTTCCCATCATCACCAGTTTATCTTGTTCTTGTGTGAGAGATTCCATGAACTCTACAAGTTTAGGCATCTTCCAGGCTCGAGCTGTCAACTTGGTGGCATGGAAGGTCAAAACAAACACTGAAGAGTCAGGGCCAAGCTTTGAGAGTATGGCCAAAACCAATTGCTCCTCCTTCTTTTCAATTCCACACTGTTTTAGCTGCAAAACAAGGGCTTTAAACTTGGAAAAGTAGAGTTGCAGGGATTTGAAGCTATTGGGACTCAAGGAGATCAATTCATTCTCGATTTGATGTCCTCCCATATCATCTATTTTACCAAAAATCTCAACAATCTTCTCCCATACTTCATTTTGTGATGTCAATCCATCAATATGGAAAAGGACGTCTCTGGATATGCTCAAACATGGGAGACCATAGGCCTCATCCCTCCTGTTGTACCATTTAATTTTCTCTACAGCTGCATTGGGCTTTGCTTCTATTTCCATAGTCACTCTGTAGAGGCCTTTTTCTCTCAACAGTATCTCCATCTCTTCTTTCCATTCAAAGAAATTAAATGGAGTCAAGATGATCTTCAGAGATTGATCCATAGCTCAGAAATTGTCCCTTCAGTCAGCAGAATGCTCCCAGTGAATGATGTCGAACCTGCAATAACAATATGGAAGGAGATAAATCGATCTACAAATTCTCTAATACCATGTGTAAATTTAACCCAGGTGTTAGAACAATTATACTCACAAAAATTGCCAATTACATAAGCAAATTACACACAAAGGAGACTGAATATGGAGTAGAACACTAATCTGTATTGAATAAGTGTACAATAGCCAAACTTGTGAATTCATAGGCTGCCACAATAAATAATTACATGATATATTCAAATGCATTGGGATGCCATTCGAATTAGTCAAAAGAAGGCTTACTAAATCTAGTCAAATCCCCCATATGTGCACAAAGCAGTTTCCAAATCTGCCTAGGAGCTCACGAATTGGAAAAAAAAATTAGGAAAGCTAATAGGTGATGTAAGGACAAATCATACATGCTTTTATTAGGAGAAAAGAGAGGAGGATGATGAGGGAAAAAATCAAGTCAACTTCACCTAGTCATACTTTCCCAATTGCCTTAAAACTCAGTAAAAGCAGAAATAAAGCAGAAAAAGTAGATATGTACTAGGGAGGTTCAGGAATAAAGAAAAATTGATTCCAAGAGGTTTCCCAATTACTCCATGACTCAGTTTTAGAAAGTTTGACCATCTAGGACATATGGAGGACAACTTGCATAGAGTGGAATATGGAAATTAGGCAAATAAGACAAAAATGGATTAATTAATGTCTAAGGTAGCTAACTATGGGTTGATTATTGTAACACTGAATTGGTTTTAGATGAGGATGGGTATGCACTGGAATATTTGAAATATCCTCATCCTATATAATAGCATCATTCATGACTTCATTGGGATCTTCTTCTTCTTCATTCTCCTCATGAATGACGACTGATGACTTGGGTTTGTCATTCACAACTCTTCTAGATTTTAATTAGATCTCATGCACAGGTACAGTAGAAATAACATAGAATGGAAGAGTTTGGAGCTCAATGTTGTTAAGAGCTTAATTTGACTTATTGTTTGTGTTAGGTATCGGTGTTATAGTTGATTTTACCACTCCAGGTGAATCACACTTGTATGGCCTTCCCCTGTCCCTCTGCAGACTCCTTAGACCCCTTGGACCATTTTTTTTCCTTCAATGTTTCCCTAACCATCCCTAAAAACATGTGAAAATTAATACATGCGACTTTTAAACCCCTAATCGCGTATATACGCGGGTTTGACCCCTAAAACCACGTACATTGGGATGTGTGCATAATCCAAATTCTTTTGGAGTTTTCCTTGACATGGATCCGATTCACTTAACTATTGGCCTTCCTTATGCCTCGAGATCGATCGGATTCGACCTTTCATTACCCCTTTGAAAAGCTATATAAGGAACTCTTTGGTACATTGAAGGCATATGAGAGAATTGAGAGCAAAGAAACTATAGTCCATTGTTTCTAGAACTTGTGCTTGAGTTTGCATCCCTTTGTCCCTTGGAGCACTTTTGTGTTCTTCCCAAGCTTGCCTTTTGCTTGTGAGCTTGCTATCGAGAGATGGAGGATTGAGGTGGTGGAGGCCCAAGTGGGGGATTCAGTTTCTCCGAATCGCAGACGCGCCGATAGAGGTTGTATCCATTGTAATATATGATTTTATATTAATAGAAATATCTTTTCCTATCCAATAATGTATGTTTGAATGAATATTTTATCCATGGGATGATTTCAAATACTTATACATTGTTGATTATATATGCTAGAACTGATCTAACACCAATATATATAGTATGTTTATCTTGTTTACTTGTTGTTGAGGAAGTGATTTATCAATTCAAGCTGAAGTTGGAAAGCTCAACGGGGATCTACTTCAACTGTCTAGAATAAGGTACGAGGTCTGATCCTTTAGTGTTAGATATTTAATTTCTATTGCATATTGGAAAGGATTGATTTCTGGAGTCAAGCTGTCTGTTGTGGTACCCCAAGCCATAGGAATTTCTCTCCGCAATAGAATTGGCAACTCCACTGGGGAGTTCCTAGTAGTTGTCATTTGGGGTTTTTCTATCGGCATTCAATGACTTTGAATTGCTCTTTTTCTCTTGTTTATGTGTCGGATCTAGGGGCATGTTTGCCTGGTAGTGTCTGATTGGTGGGAATTTTGTCTTAGCTTGTCTGTTTGCGCTTATTTTTATGCACCTTTCTTCCTATACGCTAGTTTTTAACTCACAGTCGTGTATATACGTGGATTTCACTGCTATTTCCATGTACACACATGGGTTTACTGCGAACAGTCACATATGCCCTTAGTTTTTCCTTCTAGATGAAGATGGATTGTTGCTGGGTGAATTGTGATGATTGCTATGTCTCCTTTGATACTACTAGAGTCTGTATACACCTCTGTTTTTTACCAGAGATGTTTTTTTTTAGGGTAAAATTTCTTTTTGAAGAATGTTCTTGCCATTGCATTTTCGATTTTTTGTTTTGGGATTAGTGCATTAGATTTCTTTTACCTTAGTACTTTTCTTGAGTGCTACTTGAGTGTGCTTGCAGGGTCTGGGGGTTGTAGAATCATTATTTTTCTTTTATATCTTATTCTTATTTCAAAAAATCCAAAAATATTTGCTTATCATCATGCATTGCATCTTGCATTTTGCATAGTACTTGCACTAGATTTGCTTTGGAGTATTAGTCAAGATTTCATATAGGAAAGATTGCATTTATCATTTAAAGAAAATTATGCATTTCACATAGTAGCATACCCTGTTTTTCATGGACACAATGCATTTGCATTGATTGTAAGGTGTGCATTTTACTTCATGTTGTGTCATAACACCATTATTTGCACGGCCATATACCTCTTTTGAGTAATAAAGCCAATTAAAATCAACGCTTAATTAAAATGAACCACACTATTTTATTTGATAGGGTTCACCAACAAGATTAGGTTTTAGGGTCTTGGAATAGTTCATTGTGAGTAAATTCTCCAAGACCACTAAACAACAACATGTATGTGTCTGTCCAGGTGAGTGTGTGAAATTACTTGGTATAACCAGTGTTTCTCAGGATCCTCCTCTCAAAAAGGAGTTAAGCACGAGGTAGTGTGAGCGGTTATTGATTGGGATGACCCCTAGTCATAACTGAGTAGCACCGGAGATATTTCCAGGATTGTATTTGTATCTGGGGGTCTTTCTAGAGTTTCAGGCTTTGCTACCCTGCTCATACGGTCAATCCCAGCTGTGACTATCCACCTAAGAATTGATTATATTGAGGTGACCTTAGTGGCCTTACCTAGGATATCGAGGGGGTACTCTGCAAGGGTTATTCTATGAGTGTCCCGGCCAGGTTGGGGTCGGACAGCACAGTCGCTTTACGCGTTGAAGCTGAGGGCCACAATAATTGGTTACATACCTATGCTTGTTGTGTATGGGAGTCTCAAGCCTCTCCTAGGTGAGACATGCCTACTTCATTCAGGAGCTCGCTTATCCTACCCTTGATTGCTTATATTTGGCTTTAGATTTTATTGGTGATTTCTCTATGCACGTTAGCTTGCCTAGGGTTTGCGTAGATAGAGAGTCTTTTATATTTTTTGAGTCATTGTGGATTCAGGTGCAGCTCCTCGTCGGTCTCATCGTTTAGAAGGACTTTTGCCTTCTACATCTCCTCCTCCTTTGGGAGAGATAAATAGATAGTCCAAGTGGACTACTTCACACATTGATTCACACACCATGGGAGACCATATAGAAGATATTCCTGAACCACCTTCTCCCATTCATGTTGAAGATGGGGAGTTTACTCCTAACTACGATCCTTCACCTGATCTGACTGAGTTAGCTCCTGTGATTTCTGAGATAGGAACTTTTCATGATAGACCTACTTACTCTAGGGTTGATTCCCCATTGACGCATCATTGGTAAGGAATGTCGGAGGATGATGAGACTCATTTTGAACCCGTGAGCACTAGTTATGGTAGTTATGGTATGTCTAGTTTTCCCACACATGATTTGGCATTCCATGTTGAATCTGAGTTTGAGCCTAACACTATGCCTGGGGGCACTCTCATTCCTTACCATGCGGAGAGGTTTGGGAGCACAAGTCACATTTCACCTTCCATCCCAGCGATGGAAGCTACATCACATATTCCTCCTAGGTCTAGGGTTAGTGATCCTATTAGGACACCAGATCTGAGACAAGTGACTATAGGGAATAACACATACATAATTACACAGGTCCCTTCGTCCTCTATCCCTAGTTCTTCAAATGTTCACCCTCCACCTCATTCACATGGTCCTTCAGGCCAGAACGTTGCTACAAGTCAGGTCTGTACTGCAGTTACTAGACCAGTTGTGTCTCAGGTTCATGCACCACTTGTTGTTTCGAGAGGTCATGCTCATATTTCTAGAGGTCATATTTCTACTTCCAGAACGTATATTCCTACTTCAGGAGCGTATATTCCTACTTACGGAGTGTCTCATGGGACATTGCATGCGATGACTTGTGGAACTTATTATGGGACGCGGTATGGACAGGGTTCTTCACCTTATGGGTGCGGGTACCACAACCTACTTACTCTCCAAATTACGGCTTTGTAGCTCCGAATATTCAAATTACACCATACTATGGTGCTTCCATGCCACGTGTTACCACCTAAGTTGTACTTAGTGTTTTTTTTATCAAGTGAGCCTGGTGAACCGGACAGGGTTAACTTGTTCGGAATTCAGAAGACCTGTGGAAGTACTTCTGGGAAGTGCGTGTTGTACTATATCACATGTTCATACCCCATGGGGGAGTTGTAATAAATGTTCTAGCATGATAGTGTCTATAAAAGACTCGGTCTCTTAGACTTTATTTATCAATCCAATCAGCCC
>LPNX010718744.1:0-38258 GCA_001517045.1 Pseudotsuga menziesii | reverse complement strand
TTTTCCCTTGGTTATTATTGGTTGTTGAATAAACAACTGATAATTTCTGAGTTTTTCACTCCATACCTCCGAAGTTGGGGTGGTCGGCTTGGCATTTAGGCCTATTAAGGTTATTAGAGTCTATGTGTCAATGTATAAGCATGCTAGACATCATGATCGAGTCATATGAACATGTCTAAGTCCCCCTAGGTGTTTTTCAATTTTTCAATTTTTTAGTTTTTTCAGTGTTTTTTATTAAAAATTTAATTTTTCCAAAACTTAGGCTATTTTTTAATAGTTTAATTGGAAAAATTGATTTTGTAATAAAAGTGGGCCAAATAATCAATTTCAGTCATGTAGGTGCTCATTTTCAAGCTAAGAGCACCGTGTAAACCCATGGACCTACTATTTCCTAGTTTTGAGTGATTTTCCATCACTCAGGTCAGAAAGCCCCAAAAATCAATTATTGATTATTTTAATTAATAAATTGATGAATAATGGAGCAAATCCAAAATCATAAATTAGTGGATTCTCAACCAATTTGATTGAAATCAGTTAGATCTGAAGCAGATTGACTGGATCTGACAAATCCTTTACTGAAGGAGGTGATCAAATCAGATCCAGATTTGATCTTCAGCATCCTTTATGGGGAATTTTTCCCTCCCTCTCTCCTCCACATGTTTTTGGCTCATCTGGATGAGTTTTGGTGGATGCTTCAGTCAACAGGTTGAGGTGTCAGTCAGATCAGCCCCCCGATTGACAGTTGCACTCAGTGAGACTCAGATCTAGCTCAGCTAGACATAGATCAGGCATTGATGGACTCTCCATCAGAATATTTGGTCTATATCCTTGGGATTTGCGCCCCCCCCTAGGCTGTATCTCCTTGTTTTTGTATATATCCAGGCACAGCCTTCTCTTCCAAGCTAGTTAGAGCTGGACTGAAGGGATTGCCATTATAACTCTATATTTGATCATCATTTGTGAATAAAGAAGCTTTGGAGGCTATACTGTGTAGTGCATGTGTATGTGTAGATTCTCAGTGTTATGCTGCTGATGTGGTAGCTGCAATTTCTTGCCAAATTCTGTGCTGCTTCTGTGTTCTGGATTCAAGGATTCGGCTGAATCTAGTAAGGGTGTAAAATAGGAAAGCTAGATTGCTTGATCTTGTTTATCCATATGATGTATGCTCAAAAGTTTCAATTATATGCTTAAATAAGGTTATTTCTGCATAATCTTTCATTTTTGTTTCTTTATGCATCTATATCCAGATCTCACGAGGTGTGTGCAGGCTTGTGTTATTTAGTTGCAGGTTCCTAATTGGATGAAGGTGTGGATCTAGATAGACTCCATTCCTATCGAATAAGATCAAGACTCTGTCCCTTAGCACTCCACAAAAGGGCCTCCTTTCAGCTTGCTCCATTCAAGCAACGATCCGACCTTCTCTTCTCTTCTTCTCATTTCTATAAAAAATCAACATTTTTACCCGGTTACTATGTTCGTAGCTTTGATTTTGCTTAGATATATCATATTAAAAATAATTCCAACATAGATCTATCTTATCAAATCCTATAGTCTAGATCTTGCAGTTAAAAAAGTTTCATAAGCATTCTAGATCTAGCTTTAGGGAAATCGTCTTTTTGCATGAAAATTTAAAGAAAACTTGTGGATCACATGCATTAGATTTCCTTTCACTATTATAAAATTTAATATTCTGAAATATCAGTGCATATTTCATTGGATGCACACACATCAAGCCAATATCCCAAGGAAAGCTTGCTTTCCTTGGTTCCTTTTTCGCCTGTTTAGCTAGTTTTAACTTCTTTTTTTTGAGATAAGGTAGGCTGATCCAAAGGTAATCTTAAAGTGATTTTGGGCATATTTTATTCTAAAATGCTCACTTTATTTTAGCAGTTATAACAGAAAATAAATGAAGCTGCTGCCCGAAGTGGCCTCAAGAGCGTTCAAATCCCCCCAGGTGTCTCCCTTTTCACTAAAATCTTAAAATTTTTGCAAAGTTGTAAGATATTGGTTTCAGCTTGTATAAGGACCAAGAAGTTTCTGATATATCAGTTCTCTGATATTGTATCTGATGTTAATAAAATTATTTTTTGAATAGGCCCTTTCGAGCCCATTCCCCATCCCCCCTGGGGGGATTTGCGTCGATCTCCTTTTCGTCGCTTTCTACTTATTATTTTTTAAACTAGAATTGATATAATTTGTAGGGTAGTATACTTGATTTTATTATTAATTTCATATTCCACTTTTTTTTTTTCAAAGTAATCATAATACTTACCCCACGATTTCCCGATTGACCCGAAAGGGGAAAGAGATTTGTGGTAGGACTAATTAGAAAACTAGATTGATGTATCTATTTTCTTTTCGATCATTTGTTTTTTTTCTGCTAGTATAAAATTAACCCCTCCTCGATTCCCCAATTGAGATCCACTTGGATCGAAAGAGGTTCCTGGAGGGTTTTCTTTTAAGCAAGAACACCCAGTTTAAAAACTTACTAAAATTTACAAGACTCCAGTGTGTATGCTCTGCACTTGGCTGCGGTTCGTTCAATCATTCAAGCTATATCAAAAGCACTTGAGTGACTAGTATAATTAGGACTCACTCTCCCCAACTGACAAACCATCAGGTGAAAATCCAACACCTAGATCAAACCTTTACGGTGGCAAAATACCCAAAGGAAGCGGGAACTTCTGAAAAGTAACCTCGGGGCGCCGATTTCTGCCACACCCTAGCGGGTGCGTTACGAACAATAGCCCCAGAGACTCCATTTCAGCCCACATATTCCTTACGGGTAGCCGTGAAGGTTTAGTTTTGGACATACTCCAAGTACTATCGGGTATATATGGAGTCCCCCCTTTGCCTAATTTAATCAACTCATACCTCAATTTTAACTTAAAACATACCAAGAGGCAATCACAAAACACTCACTCCAGGAACATGTAAGTACATTGTTTCTATTTTTTGACTCCATTCTAAGGCACTGGTTATTTTCTTGTTTTATATATATATTGTGTCTCAGCATTGTGCTTTCGTGTGTTCATCTTTTATATCTTGCCATCTTTGATTATCTATAGTTAAATTGCAAACTCCTAAGCAACTCATTCAATTTAACATCACAACTCTAAGTAATTATCCTTAGTAACTTAATAGGGTCTACCCCTCTTTGCTTCATTAGGAGTTGAGCCTAAACGGAGGAGTCAAGAACAAGGTGACAGCCTTGACTCGAGACTTTCCCCCAAGGACACACTGAGTGGCTTAAAGATTTCTGCCATGTGACCCAGGTGTGTGAAAGGCGGCAACACCACCCTATACGAGTCAAATGGGAGGAGGGCACTATGGCCAAGGCCAAGGTGGTTATGGTAATCAAACCTATGTGAATCAAAACTATCAGGGAGCGGTCCATCAACCTAATCATCCTAGCCTCCCTTTCCTCGCAACGCTAAATCTTCCTGACTTGTTGAGATTGACCAATGATCTTGTAGCTCATGACCCAGCTTGGCCGGCTGCCCCTACTAAGCTTGCCTCAGACATACCCAAATTTGAGGGCAAACCGGGAGAGGATCCGAGCGAACATGTTACTACCTTTCACCTATGGTGCTCTTCAAATTCCTTGCACCAGGACTCAATCCATTTAAGGCTATTTCAATGCACCCTTATGGGGCCTGCCGCGAAATGGTATATAGAGCTACCTAGGGGGACATTCGCTTTGTTCGATGACCTAGCGATGAATTTTCTTAACCACTTCCAACTACCAGTGCATTGTGATTTTGGTACTGAACTCTTGTCGACATTTCGACAGGATAAAGCCACACATATCTCGGATCATATCCAAGAGTGGCATAGACGGAAGAGGTTGATTAAAGCCTTTATACCGCCGAAATTCCTCCTCAAATGGTTCCTTAAGTCATTATTTCCATATATAGCGAAGGATGTTTCTACATCTGGAGTGCAAAATGAGGAACAAGCCATTTTTAGAGCATAGGAACTGGATTTGATTTACGCTCAGTCTGGTTTGTTATATGACATTATTCCCAATGCTCGGCATTCTAGTTTCGACCCCAAAGTTAAACCTGGACCACATGCCGATGGAATTGTTGGTTGTGTGAGTGCTAAACCTGTGGATTCCATTGCAAAACAAGTTAGTCAATTGTCAATCAACCAATCTGCTTCAGGACAAGCCACGGCTTTGTCTCAACCCGCCCAAACAGCGAGCGTGCTTTTGGTGCAATCGTCGGACCAAAAGGGTAAAAAGAAGGGTAAGAATAATCGTAAGGGTGGGAATAGGAATGAAAATGCTAATAATAATGGCAAGAACACACGTGATGCTGGGGGGGACAAGCAAGCTAAATGTAAGGTTAAATTCCCTTGCAAATTGTGCAAGGAGGATCACCTTACTTACTTGTGCCCTCGTATCAATGAAGCCTCGAGATTCTTGGCACAGGGCCCAGCTATTCTGACTAACCCTTTACCTCACAATCAAAATATTAACTCAAGGACCCATGATCAGTCTGGTGGTGATCAAGATCCATCGGAGGGTAGTGGTCATGGTTGCATTAACATGGTACGTGTTGCGAAAGTTGTGACCCATGCGAAGGACTGTGGTTCATCACAACCCAGCCCAGGAAAGGAGCCTGATACACCAGAGACCCCTTTGCGTATTGAAAAACTTGTGGATATACCTAAAGATGCACCTTGCATTCATAAGGGAGTCCTTAAGCATTCGGGGCACAATCCTAATTCTCGAGCCGCCCAGAACTATTCTGTCGAGGATTTGGGCCATACTCCTTGTGCGATGTCTGCACTGGAAGTGCTTCAGAGTTGTCCTTCGCAAAGGAAGGCTTTTCTTTCTGCCCTTGGTGTGAATGATGATAATTCTTCCTCCATGATTAAATTTGAAACCATGGGACTTCAGCCTCACTTGCCTTACTATGTGTCTCTTTTTATTCACGTAGAATGTTTGAACATGACCGTCAAGCGCACTGTGATTGATGAAGGTGCTACTGCTTCTGTGATGTCTTTATCATGTTGGAAGGGTTTAGGTTCCCTTGAGTTGTCTAAGTTCACGACCATGTTAACTGCATTCGATGGGAGATCGTTTAGGCCATAGGGGATCCTTACTTCCCTTAAGGTCCGTTTAGGAGGGAATACCATTGCGATAGAGGTCGAGGTGGTTAATGCGCCCTTTGACTACAATCTCTTGCTAGGTAGGAATTGGATGTACAACATGCAAGTCGTAGCTTCTTCCCTATTTCGCGTTGTATGATTTCCATTTAACGAGAAGATAGTCATGATTGATCAAACATCATTCAAGAATCTGTCAGTTACCACATCTTCGGGAGCTTTGATCCCGATTGTAGAGCACTCTCAGCCGGCAACTGGGAATGTGGGGGTAGGCATGTATCCATCCCTTGTGGGAAGTTTTAGTTGTATTGTACTTATCCTTATGATAGGGTCTAGTTCTAGTGAGGGTTCGACATCTATAAGATCGGCGTCTTTTCGCACAAGTCATATGGAAGATCCTTGGATTCTTCCTACACTAAATACTTCAAGTGAGCCCATCGTGATAGACATGCCATTGCCTGCAACTATGGTAGCTTATCAAGCTAATCTTGACTGTGTTGCAGAGCATAGTCCTTCCTCTTTGCCGACGGAGGAGGAGGACCCTTATGTGCTTCCTGCATGGGCAGTACAGTATTCTCACATGCATGACTGCCTTGATAATGTTTTTCCTTCAGATGAAGCGATTATTGAGGCTATGTCGAGAGTTGAGCCACCATGGGAAGAGCTCCATCATAGATCTTACTTTCTTCCCGAGCTTGACCGCTTGGAGCATGAGGACTTTAGGGAGGTTCTTAGCGAGAGAATTGGTAGTCCCATGGTTCCATTAAGCTCTCTTGGTCCGATGGCTGATGGGAACATGGCAAATATATCTCCAACGACTCCTATCAATATCTCTCACGATCCTGGCAGGATAGAGAATGTCTATATTGGGGCAAAATGTTCCCATGTTGAGATTCAAGAATACACCAAGCTATTTAAATAATTCCATGGTATCTTTGCTTGGTCTTATGATGAAATGCTAGGTATTGACCCTCGCATTATCGAACACGAGATTAAGACTTATCCCAACGCTAATCCTGTTCCACAATGTTTGCATGCAGTGAATCCTAGGAAAGCACATGCGATTAAGGTAGAGATAGAGAAGCTATTGAAAGCCAATTTTATCTATCCCATTCCCTTGACGAAGTGGGTTTCAAACCTCGTTCTAGTGGATAAGAAGCAGGGAGCGATCCACATATGTACTGATTTTCGTGATTTGAATCGTGCCTGTCCTAAGGACAATTTCCCCACACCATTTATTGATCAAATTTTAGATGAGTGTGAGGGTAGCGAGGTTTTTTCCTTTATGGACGGATTTTCCAGATATAATCAGATACAAATTAAACCTGAGGACCAACACAAGACTACATTTACTTGTCCTTGGGGAACTTTTGCATATCGAAAAATTCCTTTTGGCCTTAAGAAATCCAAAGCTACTTTTCAGCGGGCCATGACCTTGATCTTCCATGATCTTAAGTCGATTATCAAAGTATTTTTGGATGACCTTCCTACTCATTCTCGTATGAGAATGTGTCATTCCTATCACTTGAGATTGGTATTCGAAAGATGCCACCATTATTTGGTTAGGTTAAATCCTCAAAAGTGTATCTTTTGTGTGAAGTCAGGTCGCTTATAAGGATTCATCGTTTCTAAAGAGGGTATAAGAGTCAACCCTTTGAAGGTTGAGGCAATACTTCAGTTGTCTCCCCCGAAAAATATTCGTCATCTTCAATGTTTGCAAGGAATGGCAAACTTCTTACACAAATTCATTATCAATTTTGCCAATTTGACTAGAGGCTTCATGCGTCTTTTGAAGAAGGACACCACCTTTTGTTGGGATGAGCGAGCCCAAGAGTCCTTTGATGCACTCAAGAGAGCCCTAGCATCAGCCCTGGTAATTATTCCCCAGACTATAGCCATGATTTTCTACTTTATGTGGCCACGTCCATGGAGATGATTGGTATGGTTTTGGTTCAAGAGGATGAGGAGCTCCAAGAGCATGTCATATACTATCTGAGCCAGAATCTTATTGACACAGAGATCCATTATTCTCATGTTGAGAAGCTTGCTTTAGCTACCATACCTACGGTTCAATGGTTGAGACATTATATTCTCCTTCGCCAGACCTTGGTTGTAACCCATGACAATCCGTTTCAATTTGTCCTCACTCGAAGGATGATTGGGGGAAACTATAATAAATGGATTGTCATCCTGTAAGAATTCGATCTCAAGTTTGTTTCGGCAAAATTGAAGAAATCGTTAATTTTTGCAAAGCTTATATCGTATTTCCCAAGCGAGGATGAGGAGTTGGTTTGTGAAGATACGTTTATTGATGAGCACATCTTCTTAATCTCAAATTTAGACCCATGGTATGGGGATATCATTATATATTTACAAACATTGAAGGTCCCTACTCACCTCTCACGGGATGAACGACGATGATTACGTCACATGTATAAGAATTACCTCATAGTGGATAACACTTTGTACCGCCATGGGGTAGATTGCATTTTAAGACATTGTTTAACTCATGATGAGGCTAAGGTAGTGCTGAATGATTGCCATGGAGTGGCGTGTGGTGGTCATTTATCTGGGCTTTCTACAGCCCAAAAAATCTTAAGAGTGGGTTATTTCTGGCCGTCGATATTTAAGGATTGTGTAGATGCAGTCAAGAGGTGCCACCCTTGCCAGGTTTTTGCACATAATATGCACTCAAAACCTGCCTCATTACATCCCATCATCACTGTCGGTCCCTTCACTAAGTGGGGGCTTGATTTTATGGATTGCAACCCAGCTTCAACTGGGGGGCATCATCATATCATAGTGGTTGTTGATTACTTCATGAAATGGGCCGAGGCTATGCCTACAGTTAAATCCGATGGTGAGACAGCCTCCCACTTCGTATTCAACTAGATTATTACAAGGTTCGAGATTCCGAAAGAGCTTGTCACTAACCATGGCTCGCACTTTCAGAATCGTATGATCGAAGAGTTGGCATCAAAGTTAGGGTGCAAACAAGAGCATTCCTCCTCTTACTACCCTCAAGCAAATGTACAGGTGGAAGTAGTGAACAAATCACTCAAATCCATTCTCCAACGAACCATCGCACAAAGCAAGAATATTTGACACATTATGTTATATCCTGCTTTGTGGGCGTATTGAACCTCTGTTAAGACCGCCACGAGTTTTTCTCCATATCAACTTGTACATGGAGTGGAGTCGATATTTCCAGTTGAATGCGAGATTCCTTCTTTGAAGCTAGCCATAGAGCTCTTACCAGACACTGTACCATTGGAGGAGCATTTGGTCCACCTTGAGCAACTTGATGAGTAGCATTGAGATGCCTTGGTAGCTCTAGAAGTAAATAAACATCACGTAAAGGTCCAGTACGATAAGTCTATCTGTCCAAGGAGGTTTAGTGAGGGAGACTTGGTCCTTTTGTGGGATCAACTGAAAGAACCCTTGGGGGCAGGAAAGTTTAACCCCACGTGGCGTGGTCCTTATGTCATCAAACATGTGTTAGAGAAGGGAACTTATGAGTTAGTGGATTATGAGGGAACGGCCTTGGCGGGGCCTTGGCGGAGCCTAGAAATGGGCTCTATCTCAAAAAGTACTATGCATGGTTTTTAGCTAAGGCTGGTTATTGTATATTATTGTATAGTTTTGCATAGGTAGGTCTTTTTCTTATAGTGATCAGGTTTGTGATTAGTTTCTATTTCTTTTGGCATATGTCAATGGAATCTTCCACCTTCATAGGATTTGCGGATGGTGCGAGCCGTCACACTCAACACTCAGCCTCTGCTGGTTGGGTGATTTATACTCCTATGGGTCAGGTATTGTCTTTAGGAGGCATATGTCTACGGCCATCTTCAAACAATGTTGCTGAATATAGTGCCATTATTGAGCTTCTACGGGATGCCATTTCACATGGCGTTCTCTCTCTTGAGGTACGTCTTGATTCGGAGTTAGTAGTGTCACAGCTTAATGGTTTGTACCATGTTAGAGATCCGATGTTATTAAGAATATTCTTATGTGTGAGATTATTAGAACAGCAATTTGACAATATAACATACATACATATTCCAAGAATTAATAATCAAGTTGCTGACTCATATGCTAACTACGTGTTAGATTTTCATTTGTTTCATACACAATAAATTCATCACAAACACAAATTTTTACACATGTAAATAAATAAACCGATCATCATAAAAAAAATTATATACATCCAAAATGTGGTAATACATAGTGTCATAATACAAAAATGGGGCTCTCAAGCCACCAAAATATAATACACGGTAATACAAAATGTATCACTCCTAGGTATCTAAGCCTGTGGAGGAGGAGGGGGGTTGTGATCATGGAATGTCACTACAGCTCTAGCTATCCATTGGAATAATCACACCCATGCTTGTGGTACACCCACCACCTGGCACTGCATAGCCTTAGGCAAGTCCTCCACTTGCGCCATGGGAACTCTATGTGTCAGCCTAACAAAGTTGGTATGAATGCTCTGGAGCGTCTGCTTTGCATCCACACCCATGATTTTGTCTCCTCTTCCCCTCCGTCTGTGATGAGGGAAGCCTTCAGGCCACCGTGGTCCCACATCTGCATGCATATAGTATATGTCACTATGTATTGTCACCCAAAAATATGTCTTTTGATTCCATATAATCAAAAAACACAAAAAAAGTAAATAACTCAAAAATTTAAAGAGAGGGTCGAGATTCGTTACCTATGTCACCGTATGCCGATCCTGGTGGTAGTGGCATGTCCGGGTCCCCCCAGAAATCTATCCCCGCAAAGGGGTAGTAATCGATGGCCACTATTTGTCGTCGCCACCACGGAAAGAAATCAGCTGGATAGGGGTTGGACACCCTACCTCCACCCAGTCTGCGCATTGCATTCGCCCAATGCTGTTGGGCCGGATCCTGAACCCCGTGTAGAGGAACGTCAACTCTAGGGCTCAATCCTGGAACACGCTTGAAGAAAAACATGCTCAATATGCTGCTGAAACTGAAGTTCCGCACTCTGCCCATATTACACTCACTGAGCTGATTTTTCATGTTGCTCAGTAGTGTAGTGCTCCAGTCATCTACCGTGGGTCTCATGCACTCTATTGCATAGAACATCAGAGGCCACAAGGCCTGGTCAATTGAATCCAAGCCTACTATCCTACCCAGTGTCAGTAGGATGGACTTTAGGCCCAGCACCTGTATGGAGTTAGTAGGGATCTGACTCCCCACCTTCTCCATGTCTGGATAGAAGTACACCGCAATGTACTCATTTATGGTCAGGCCACCTCTGGGCCCGTGAGAATGTAGGTTCACTACTTCCCCCTGTCAGGAAAGTCTAGTAATAAAGTATATGTCCTCCACCTCTATGGTGAGGGACATCACATCTATCTAGAATGACTCTAATTTTGGATCCCAGTAGTCCACCAGCATCTACAATAGTCCCGGTTTGGCCCTTAAGCCACCAAGACACCAAAATTTGTAGAGCCCACATGCACATAGCACTTGTTGAGCCATTAAATCGGTCCTTACTACCTCTTCTACATCACCATGTTCATGTTCTCTCCATTCTATGACCATCCTGCACAAAAAATTGGAAGTTTACCGATTAGAACACTTAAAAAACCTCATGCGCGGTCGCATACGCGACTGTTTGCCAAGCAGTCACGTATGTACGTGACTGTGAGGGCATTTTCTGCGTATATCCAGCCCTATATGCGGAAAAACCCTCGATTTCCACATGGGCCATAGCACCTATTTTGGAATGGCCTAGAAATCCAAAAACACCATGGAATTTGACAAAAAATATATCAAAATGGAAGAGTAGAGCATGGGTAAGTACCTGGAAGAAACGGTAGTGGATTCTGCCGGATGGATCTCCTGGAATTCGCTGTTGAAAATCTGAGCTCCATTGGGTAAAAATTTCAAATGTTTTATAATGTTTTGAATTTTTGACTATTTATAGAAATTTTTCAAATTTTTGAAAAATTTTACCCCCTTTCCTATAGTTTGGACCATTTCTAATCATTTTCGACCGTTTTTTACCTAATTTATGATGTAGGAGACCTTTTTGAGTGCCATTTCAGCCGTTGGATTGACCCATTTGTGCCAATCTCAAGTATCATGTCTAAACTGGCATATAGGTTAGGTTTCATCACTGTTTGCATTTTGCATGACCTTATGACCGTTTCATTATAGCCTTAGGTACGAACCCACTCTATTATGTCACGAAACTTTCTTGTTGTTTTAGAAGTGGCATGATATGAGTGGTAGAGCTTGACCTTACATGGGTACCCTAGTTAGCACCTTATTTGCATTTGGTGCCCATGTTGATGTTTTGTCCCTTAGGGTGTGGGAATCCGTTGTATAGTATTGCCATGACATTCCACAAGAGCCTCATACTCCTCTTGATATTTTGCTGGCCTATTTCCCTCAGGACTCCCTTATGTCAAGTTGTAATTGCATTATCATGAGCTTTGCCTGCCTTATTGAGCTTTATTTCAGCTTCCCTGACATTGAGTTTTAGCCATATAGCCCGAGCTTGTCTCATGTCTAGCCATGCAGAGCTATTTTATATATCCTTTGCAGCTTGATTCCCTATTTTTACCGGGAGGGGATTTTCCCCCGAGTTTCACTATCCTACACATGTATCCTTGCATTGAACATAGGTATGTTCCACTACCTGGAACTAGTTTGTTCGCCCCTATGACACTCGTCTCCTCCTAGTCTGTAAATATAAAGCAGTTTTATTATTTTTCAAGCTTTTTAAAAATTTGAAAAAGTCCAAAACAATTAAAAAACCAAAAAGTCAGACAAGGAAATATGTTATCTTCTGGCAGCTGTCGAGTCGTGTCGCCTTCGAACAGAGCACTGTATATCACATCCATTGGTTGGGTTTATAGTTTGACTTTAGGAGCTGTACTCGTTTATCTGATTTTATCTCCACCGACTAGTTAAGCTTCTAGTCCCCATGGAGCCTTTGTCGATGCCTCCTGTGTCGCAGAGATGTCCCAATTTTGTATATCAAGTCTATGCTGCCTTTATTCAGTCACCATTCCCCGTTATGCTCTTGTTTGAAGGAAGTTGAAACCTGAGTCATCCATTCCTCAGTTATCTTGACTTTGCATGTCGACCATTCCCGGTACAGTTACTGGTTCGTGCACCTTATGATCGAGTCCTTCCACATTATACAGCTTTGTTGAGTACCTCGTGTTGGATGATGGGGGGTGCCTTAATGCCCTCCTTCCAGCGGATTTCATCCCATCGACTTCAGATCATTTATTCTGGGATTGGAATCTAGAGTCATTTGTGAGTGCCTTGAGACTTGTAGTCATGAGGGGAAGGTTCTCTTGCCATCGACAGTATTTGGGAATACATCAATGTCCCCTGATCGATGGATCCTCTCAAGTGTTCAACCTCAACACATCTATTCACACTTGTTAGTTTGCACTCTAGTACCTTGATTCCCATTTTCATTATCGATGGGTGATCTCGCGTCTGTTAACAGTATACATCAATGACTGGTAATCAGACAATGGACTACTATGTTTGACCTCGACACCTCTATTCACATAGTAGGACATGTACTTGTAGCAGTTTGTGTAGAAGACCTTTCAGATTGGTGGCACCTCTTATATGCTACCTCCTTGATCGTGCCAGTGTTCATGAGATTTCAGCTCTCATGACTTGATTCCAGTATATTTCGGACATTTCTAGCTATTATTGAGATCTTGATCCATTGTATATCTTCAGCCATTATGGAGATCATGATCCTTTGTATATCTTCATAATGGAGATTCTGATCTATGTATATTGGATGTGGCGATGACCACTTATGTGATATATTGTATCATGCCTATTCATGGCCATTGTACTCTTATGTATCGAGGACTGCTATATGTATTTGCAGTTATGTGCAGAGTTGTATCGTCGTACTATGCTGATTGGGTGGCGGGTCTTCCATTTGGGATCCTTCATTACTCCACTTCTGGGATGGACTTATAATGTATTTTGGCCATCGTATGACCCCTCTGACCTCACACATTAGGGGGCATCTGTTATAGTTGATTTTACCACTCCAGGTGAATCACACTTGTATGGCCTTCCCCTGTCTCTCTGCAGACTCCTTAGACCCCTTGGACCATTTTTTGTCCTTTGATGTTTCCCTGACCATCCCTAAAAACATGTGAAAATTAATACACGCAACTTTTAAACCCCTAATCGTGTATATACGGGGGTTTGACCCCCTAAAACCGTGTACATCAAGATGTGTGCATAATCCAAATCCTTTTGGAGTTTTCCTTGACATGGATCCGACTCACTTGACTCCTATCCTTCCCTATGCCTTGAGATCTCTCAGATTCAACCTTTCATTACCCCTTTGAAAAGCTATATAAGGAACTCTTTGGTACATTGAAGGCATATGAGAGAATTGAGATCAAAGAAACTATAGTCCATTGTTTCCGGAACTTGTGCTTGAGTCTGCATCCCTTTGTCCCTTGGAGCACTTTTGTGTTCTTCCCAAGCTTTCCTTTTTCTTGTGAGCTTGCTATCGAGAGATGGAGGATTGAGGTGGTGGAGGCCCAAGTGGGGGATTCAATTTCTCCAATTCATAGACGTGCCGACAAAGGTTGTATCCATTGTAATCTCTGATTTTATATTAATAGAAATATCTTTTCCTGTCCAATAATGTATGTTTGAATGAATATTTTATCCATGGGATGATTTCAAATGCTTATACATTGTTGATTATATATGCTAGAATAGATCTAACACCAATATATATAGTATGATTGTCTTGTTTACTTGTTTTTGAGGAAGTGATTTATCAATTCAAGCTAAAGTTGGAAAGCTCAACGGGGATCTACTTCAACCGTCTGGAATAAGGTACGAGGTCTGATCCTTTAGTGTTAGATATTTAATTTCTATTGCATATTGGAAATGATTGATTTCTGGAGTCAAGCTGTCTGTTGTGGTACCCCAAGCCATAGGAATTTCTCTCCATAACAATCAGTTGTGTGGGTAATAATGTAGATCATGGGGGATTTTCATTCTGAAAATGATGAGGTTGTTGAGCAATAAGAGGAACTGGAGGCACAAATCTAGGAAAAAATTGTTAGATATTGGGTGAGTGCTGAGGATAAGGATGATTAGGTATGGAAACAGATGGTGACTGTGGATATTCTTGTCCCCTCCATCCTTGTGGCCAATACTGATGCTGAGTAAAATGAGGAGGAGGAGGATACTGGGATGGCGAGTTCTTCCAAATTGAAGTGTTCCATTGTGAGGTTGTTGGTAGGGATGATAGTAGGGTGGGGGATGTGGTGACAAGTTCTGATATGTTGGTGGGTCTCTATATTTCCAGGGAGGCCTCCTAGATGTTTCACCAATGTCCCTTATCTTATATATGGCTTGTAAACCAAGAAACGATGGAAATTTCTCTGTTGTCTGATCATCTGTGCAAATGTGACATATGGAGATATTATTTAATGGGAATTCCTGTTGGGGATGCTTAGTCCTGCATCTTGGAAAAAAAGTGATCATTGCTGCACACTCTTCCTCTTGCCTCTTTTTGGCTTGTAAAGCATCTAGTTGAGAACCCATTGCTCCTAAAATATCAGTTTTGAATTTTTCCAATAGGTTTCCTAATTCTACCCTTGTGACTCCTTCAGAACTAGAGGTGATCCCTTTTAAATTTCTATTGTAGGGATCTCGAATATTTCTCCCAACTTCCCCCCTACTTCTAGAGTAATTTCTACACATCTCACCAATTTGCGAAAAGGGTTTGTGAGAGATATCGCTAGATGTCATGAGATTAAGGTTTTCTACTGGGTCTTCTAAGATCCCTTTAAAGAAGAGTGTCTATCTGCATCTTATCAAAGGTCATTATATTTAGACTTATGTAATGTATAAATAAACCTTTCGAGATAATATTCTAAGCTCTTGTCTTTGAGTTTATGTATCTTGAAAATATCATTTCAAGAGTCTCTAGGTCTGCAATACTTTTGATATTTCTGCAAAAATGTGGTTTCCATATCTTCTCAAGTTCTAATACTGTACTCTCCTAATCCCATGAACCATATTAAAGCAGAATATTATTAGTGTAGCAGGGAAAAGTTTCAATTTGTGAGCATCTTGTAGATAATTATAGCTTCTACAAAGAATGTCAAACTCGAACAAAAATGTGTCTGGGTCTTCATTACTTTTTCCATAGAAATTAGGTAATGAGGAAGGAGGTATTTTCTTCATATTTACATCTTGTGCAGTGTCGAGGATAGGAAACCAAAAGGTAGCCTCACTTCAATTTTCTCCTTCTTCTCTGTCATTTCTAACCTCATCATGATCTTCATCTTTTCCCCATCTCTCCATGTAGATTCGTGTTTTAAAGAGAGTGTACCGAGGAGGTTCCTTCTGAGGTGATAATGAGGCGTCCCAACGTTCTTCTTCAGGGGATATATTCCTCTGATAAGAGAAGCTGTTAGACATGTCTTTATTAGGTTCTATAGGGAGGGTAGGTCCTACTGTGGATGTCTCAATCTATGAAACAACTGTATTTATTAAGCTGCCAAAGAGAGATTTTACCTGAGCAGGATCAATAAAATTGGTGAAGTTTGGATCCCCTACTAGTGAAAACGTTGTATCGTTAGGTTTTCGCACTAGTGGAGGGTTGAGGTATTCGAAGGGATAGTCATTAGGAACTTCTTTAGGAATGGGGTCTTTAGAACTACTTGCTGCCAGGGTTTCCCTACCTTCTATAGCTCCTCCTTTAGGTTTCCAAGAAGAACTACTTCCTACGTGTGTCTTCTGATACCTTTCCATCGAGTTAGTGGTTGGGGTATTACATGCCCTGTAAATTTTAGTAGGAATTTAAAAAAAAAATTGAGAACTAGTTCTAACGTATCTACCATTCGAATCTCTAGGTCTGTTCATGACAAGATAAACTAAATGGAAACCTACAATACTGTTATTACTGTTGGATTTGGGGGCACATGTTATGACAAATGCACAAGTTCTTACCTCTTGTCTTACCTCTCCCCCTCCACCAACCTATTACTAAACTTCATAAGGGAATTCTATTCTACCTTACAGAACAACTCCTCGACAATGGCGCTAAAATGTTGGGTGTTATATTTTCTTAATGAATCACCAAATATTTAATTATTGACCAGGGTTTGTAAACTTTGAGTTGACACAAAATATATGCTAAGGTAGAAGGATACCTAGGGTGTCATAGAAATATTTTAATAAAGAAAAGATTGAAATATCTTTCAAAATGAAAAACTGAGTCAAACTTCAGAAATCCAATTACTAAATTAATTAGATTTTCAATAGATCAAAGCAGTATTAATCTATACTACTCTACTCTATAAACAATAATGGAAAAGATATATATAATACTAATCTAAGAAATAAGACTTGTTCTAGGAATTAGAAAGGCTATAAACAAATTTAGGACTCTAACTATATAGAAACAAAAGATTATATTATCTAAGGAAAAACTATAACTACTTAAAATATTTAAGAAATTCAATAATTAAACTATACATTCATTTAACCAATACACAACAATTAAGCTAAATTATCTAGTTCCATTCTTCTTGAGGATTCTGAGGATATGCGTTCAATGTGACAAGAACTGGAGAAGGTGTATCAAAATGACTTTCAAAGGAAATCATAAAACTAAATGGAATTAAGTCTAATTTAACTTCTACAAAGAGGTGTAAACTAATTAGTGTCCAGTTACATGTGATAGTAAACATTGTGATTTATTCTCTATCCATAAGAAAATGTCTCTAGTTTAAATGAGATATCATGAACAATCGATATATTAATCAAGAAACAAGACTATTTTAATGATTACCTTGAAGTTGGAGGTATACTATGCTATATAGGTAAAGCATGGAATAAATTTAAGGAAATAAATATAATCTAAAATAAAATAGAAAACTTAATAAAGATATTTTATTAGAAACAAGTAGAAAACTTAATAAAGATATTTTATTTCTATTCTATGAACATCTTGAGTAACTACAATATAAAAAAAATCACATTTTATGCTAGAAATGATGATCAAACCATAAACAACTAATGTACTATTTAGAGAATAAAATTAACAAGTTTAGTTCTAAGATCAATCTAAATGAGAAGTAAATCAAACTAGAAATGCAATTGACAAGTTCTTAAGCATTAATCAATTAAGAGATCAGAGACAAAAGAAACACAACTCAAACACAAACTAAAACAAAAATAAATGAAAGCTCAAAATCACTATGGAGCTTCAAGGATACTTTATTTGGTTTGAAATAAGGTTCTAATTATATATATGACTACTGGTTGACTACAGAAAATAACACAATTCGAAAACTAGGAAAACTTAAGGTTCGAACGACAATCCGGATGATGGTATAGAATGACAGTATGAATGACAATTCGGATTGCGAAAAAAATATAAATTACGAAGTAAACAACCTAAATGATCCTAACACCAGCTGGCTTATGCATATGAGGCTATAGTGCATAAAAAGACAGTAACTAAGCTATTCAACAATTGAAATGACATAAGAGCACTTATGCTAATCTATCTTTAACAAGAGAATTCATTTCCTATTGTATAATAAAATAACTTAAAATATAAATGCAATTAACCTACAGCTACAGAAGAATCAACAAAATTGAACCTAACTACGAACTAAACTTGAAACATTAAACTGATTAAACTCTAGCTAATTGCAAATATGAAATTAGAGAACAAACTAAAAGAAAGACTGTAGATAACTATGCGTGACTGGTCACTTTCAATTCTGGAAAATATAAACTATGTTAATGGCACTCACATAAATTAAATTAACAATAGACAACACATGTTACGGGTGACAAAGTAACATCAACTTATAGGAAATCAAATTACATACAGAAACTCGAAATGAAAACTACTTATATGCAAAAAGGGAATAACAGAAATACACAAATGGAGACCACTGGTTGTTGAGGGGCCCTTCTTAGCAACCAAGGGTGATGCTTAGATAAATCAATCACTCACAAAATACATACATATATTCACAGCTGAAAATAGAATTTGTATTAAACTTAAACAGAGTTTACATATTTTTTATCCAATGGCGACTACTAGCTTACTTTCATCGTGAGAAATCGCTTATATAGATTTTACAATGGAGTGAGCAGGTTAACCCTTTTAGTGGTCAATCACTCGAAAAATAGAAATCCTTAACTGCTAAACAAACGACTGTGTAACGATTTATGACAGCGCATGACCGTCTTTCTAATTCCTTGCGCGTCGGTTCTCCTCGCACGAGCTGCTAGTGTATGGATCTTTGTTGACGTTGTCAAAGAGCATGGTGTCAGGCTAAGAGGGCAGGATCTGAGTCTTCTATAGAAAGGACTCACGGACCAGGAGGACGCGTGGCTAACAGAACCATGAAACTATTATGTGTTTTCAATGCCCTGGAATATTCCAACCAACAGAGTCGTGGGTTGATCGGAGGGATGTATGACGAGCTGGATGCAACTGTGCGCATTAAGGCAAATTTCAACTCAAAATGGGCCTTCTAAGAAAAATGATAAAATAATAGTTAAAATAATAAAATAATATTTATTAATTTTGGAGCAAGAAAAGAAAAAAAACTACTTTTTTTGTTCGTATTTTCGACATATCTCCCTCTGATTTTACTCAAATTTTGATCGGGAGAGCTCATTGGATGTGGAATTTAATTTTGCTTCCAGGGAGCTCTCCCGATCAAAATTTGAGTAAAAAACAAGGAGATATGTCGAAAATACGAACAAAAAAATTAGTTTTTTTATGATACCTAACCCCAAATTTATATTAAAAAATTGTTTAAGACCTATACGGTATTTCAAATTTAAAGTAATTTCATTGGCTAACACATGATGACATGCAATTTGAATTATGGTTAAAAGGCCCATTTTGAGTTGGAATTTCCTCTAATGTGTTTAGTGTGAATGCGTGTCCAAGTGGAGGTCCATTTAAAACCACGGCCTGCAAAACAAATCTATATATCACACACGTTTACAAATGTCACATAATTGTCAATAAAACCATGAAATAATGAAATTTAACCAAGACTTGTATAATATTCAATTACATTCATACCTGTGTTTGGTTAATGGTCTGAATGGAAAGACATATACAAAAAAGTGACAAAAGGTGATGTCAACAGAGAAAATAATCAATAAAAAATGATGACAAAATAGGGATCAACAAATATTTTGGTCAAATAAGAGGAGAAGGACTGCGACAAGGAGAGAGAGTTACAATGATACCAGAAGAGGTGACTATGAGTTGGTCCATAAATCAATGACCGATCTTGTGATGAGGACAATGAGTATCGACTTATTTATGAAGATGAGGAAGAGGTTCCAGATCCATACCATACCCAAGGCTTTGACATACCGACAAATCTACATACATCCATGGTATCAGAGGTATCAAAGTGTATCAAAGTGTTTTTTTTAAATCAGAGTAATAGTAATAGTCAATATAGTGGTCCAAAGTTCCTACTAAAGTTCAATCTAATTTGGGTTCATCGGTACCCAAAAGGCGTAAAATGGCTAGGGACGAAATGAAGTTACCTATATTTAATGGAAGTGGGTTGGAAGACCATGAGCAACACTAGTTTTTGTGTGAAGCCATCTAGTTTGTGAGACAGGTCCAGGATAAAGAGGTAAAAAGGACCCAGATGATCATGACCTTTAGGGGTTTCATTATGGATAGGTATATGAAGTTCTTTGTGATTCCTGTGGGGACCCCTCAGAATTCATTAGATAATATTCGAACTAGGTTAATATATCAATTTAAGAAACCAAAATTTGAGTCACAATGTATCACAGAGTTGAAGGAGATTAAGCAGTCACTAGGTGAATATGTCTTGGATTTTGACTACATATTTAAGACCCTGATGGATAAGGTAAGTTTTCAAATGTACAATGTTCAACATAAAGAGTGGTTTATTGCTACTCTATAACCCCATATTCATGTTCCCCTAATGCAACAAAATATAGTATCCCATATAGAAGCTTTAGAGCTTGCAATGAAATTAGAAGTGTCACTAGTTAGAGAAACTGGTGTGGGAATGGTGCGAATTCAGTTGCAATTCGCTAAAATTTCATTTCAAATCCAGGATATCAAGAACGGAAAGGATATTCATGAAGAAATATGGTTCACGAGATGTAAAACAAAGGGCCATCATAAGGATTCATGCCCAGCCTTTCTGGATTACTTTGCTTCAAGTTATTCAAAACCATTAAGTTCATAATGGATGCCATGGTGTAGTGTCTTTCAAACAAGAGGATTCCATTTAGAATAATGTTTGTATTTACAGAAGATATTAAGTGCACCTACTAGCCTTTATTGTAAGTTGTATCGATCTATGGCCCATGATGAAAAGGACTGTAGTGAATACCATACCCTCAACCCAAGGGGGGTAGTTGTTAGTTTGTATACTTCAATTCAGTTTGATTAGGATATTTATCTAAAATAATAACAAGCATAGCAAGATATCAATATACACAAGATACAAAATACAAAAATATTTTCGTCAGGGAAACCATAAAGGATAAAACCCCAAAACTTCCTCATAATAGTTCTATCACTAAGACAATATCGCAAGATGGAAAAACCCAAGAATAAGATGTATTTTGCAGCTCTCTCTCTCTTCCTCCTCTAGTGAACTAGCACATAAGAGTGTGTGTTAGTGTGTGTCAAATGAGAGAGGGAACCTCCCTATTTATACACATCAAGTGACTAAACTAAAACATGACTGAGCTGAACTCTTAACCTAGCAGGGCCAACTTCACCTAGGGAGACTTAAAAAATACATTTTATTATATTAATCTAGGGACTGCTACCCTGAATTACAATGGAGGGTTTACCTCAATGACCATATAAAATAATGACATCCAGAATGAAGGGAAAACATCTCTGACAGGGGTACAACAATATACAATAATAATATACATCTGAATATCTTATGAATTTACAATTAAAACAACACTCCCTCTTAACTAGCAAGTTATTCTATCACCATAGTCATCATATGCTGGTCAAGTCATCAGTGATAGATCATCATCGTCGCTCCTACAGTAGTCCTCATATTTTCAATCATTGATTGGTGATATTTGTCAGGTGTATCCATCATAATAATTTTCTATAGATCCAGCCATGTTTCATGCTGGGTGTAGGCCTAGTCCTCATCTAGGTATTCATCATTTCCATGAGAAATTCATCACGTAAGTACATCCCATGACCATACATTAAATTGCCACTACAATCACCTATGTCTCCTACGCTTTTCTCATCATATCCATATCATCTCATCATCATGCACAGAGAGAATCCCAGATGCATATCACATGTCCAACGGACCACCTGCGTTCTTCCAGCATAGGAGCACTCTAGGAATCATTACATCTCAATGACAACCTGCGTCTACCACTATGCGATAATACCCTAGGATCACACAAAGTGCATTACATCTCTCCATGGTCATCCCACGTTATACTAGCATAGGAGCACATCATGACTCATTACGTCTCAAGGAAAACTTGCATCTACCACTATGAAAGAATCACCTAGGCACACACCAAGTGTCTTTGTGACCGGTGCACATCTCATTGTCTCCAACATGGGAGTATGCCAAGACTAATTATATCTAGGGAGCATGCATCTACCATCATGCGAGAACGATCTCTATCATGGGATAACACTAGGGTTGATTACATCCCAGAATAACCTGCATCTATGCCAGGATTGATTACGTCCATGGAGAACCTGCAATCTACGCCATGTATTATTACATCCAGGGACAAGCTATACCAAAACATATTATGTCTAGGGACAACTCGTGTTTTATGCTAGGGATAATTATGTCAAGGGACAACTTGTGTTCTATGCTAGGGCTAATTACGTCAAGGGACAACCTATACCAATACTAATTACATCTAGGGACAACCTATGTTCTACGCCAGGGCTTATTACGTACAAGGACAACCTTCATATCATTCCAATACATCTGTTTCTTTTGGTATCTCATCATCTCTAGCATGGAAGCATGCTAGTACTGATTACATCTAGGAACAACCTGCGTCTACCACCATGCAAGATATCATCACTCCCTCTTTCTAGGTACCTCAATATGGATGGCACCAAGTCTCTCTCTGAAGTATTCAAATGTCACTCTACATAACGGTTTGGTCAATACATCAGCTATATGTTCATCTGTTTCCATGTACTAGAGCTTCACTGCTCCTCTATGCACCATATCCCAGATATAGTGATACTTGATCTCAATATGCTTCGACTTGTCATGGAAAACCAGTTTCTTCGAAAAATTCATGCAACTCCTGTTGTCACAAAATATACATGTCGCCTCTAACTCAAGATCAAACAAATCATGCAGTAGCTTTCGAATCCATACTACCTCACAACTAGCCAAACAGGTTGCAACATACTCTTCCTTGGTTATACTCAGTGCCACATAGGACTGCTTCCTGCTAAACTAGGAGATCATAGTAGATCCCAAATTGAATTAGCATCTCGAAGTGCTCTTCCTATTAGTGTTGTTTCCTTTCCAATCCAAATAAACATAACCATGCAGGTTAATATTTTGATTCACGTCATACTTGAGCCCATACTCAATTGTACCCTTCAAGTACCTCAATACATGATTTGCAACAATTAGGTGAACATGTCTCGGATCCATTGGGAACTAGCTTAGGGTGTTCACAGCAAAGCATATGTCTAGTCTTGTATTCATCAAGTACATCAGTGAACCAATCATCTAACGATACATCATGGCATCAATTGAATTTGATGAAGCATCACACAGAAGCTTCAAGTTCGATTCCATAGGTGTGGCCATTGCCTTGTAGTCCAGCATTCTCAATATCTTCGGAATCTCCATGGAATACTTTTATGACCAAGAAATATCCCATTCGTACTTTGCCTCACCTCCATGCCTAAGAAGTAGTGCATCATCCATAGGTATTTAATCTCGAACTCAATCATAAGTCTCTTCTTTGCATCTAAAATGAGTTCATCATCTCCTATTAGAAGTAGGCCATCAACATATAGCAAGAGTATCACTGTTATTCCACCTTCAACCTTGAAGAAAAGGTTGGAATCTACTTTACTCTTGCTAAATCCTAAGCTCATAAGGAAGTTGTCCATCCTTTTGTACCATGTCCTTGGCTTCTATTTCAATCTGTACAAGGATTTATTTAGTTTGCACAAATGATTCTGCCTGTCATGTGTCTCAAATTCCAGTGGCTACTCCATGTACACTTCCTCTTCAACTACACCATTAAAGAATGTTGTCTTAACGTCTATTTTTCGTACCTTCCATTTCATTACTACAAG
Source organism: Pseudotsuga menziesii (assembly GCA_001517045.1). NCBI lineage: Eukaryota > Viridiplantae > Streptophyta > Pinopsida > Pinales > Pinaceae > Pseudotsuga > Pseudotsuga menziesii. Next base: position 14,759 of record LPNX010718744.1, on the reverse strand, counting down.
CAATGCAAGTATAGATTTGATGGAAGTGTATCTTGCTACATGTCCAAATGTATCCTCATTGTCTATGCCTTCTTTCTAGGAGAAGCCACGTGCCACGAATATTTCCTTGTGTTTTTCAATGCTACTATCTGAAATATGCTTGATATTGTAGATCAACTTCGAAGTCACAATAGGCTTCCCTTCTAGTCTTGGAACTATCTCCCAGACATCATTCTTCATCATTGACTGGTATTCCTTGATCATGGCATACTTACATTCTTTCTTTTCCACAACCTCTTCGTAGTTGGAGAGATCTTCATCAATGATATCACATAGCAGGGCCACAGATTTTTTGTATGGTTTAGGTATTTTCCTTTATCTGTTCATGCCATATGGAGAGCCATACCTATCTACATCTTGTATTAGTTCCCGTGCCCATGTTGGTTTTCTCTTGTGGGAGTTATTCTCATGAAGTGGTTCTACAGGTTATTGTGGTTCTTCGATGTCGTTATCTTCATGGTCTTCTGTAATTGTTTCTTCCATTTTCGTGTCTCGAACTCTAGTTGCTTTAGGTTCTTCAATAGGTAGTTTTCTCAATTTAGAATATGTTGATCCTCCATCAAATGTCACATCTCGATTGATGTCAATATTCTTAAATCCTGGGAAGTATATTTGGTAGGCCTTTAAAGTGTCGTTGTATCCTACGAATATTCCCTTCCTTCCTGAAGGATTGAGCTTGGTCCTCTTTTCCTTCATGTATGTACACTAGGCATCCAAATATCATGAGATGGTTGTCTTTTGGTTTCTCTCTTGAGAAAGCCTCTTCACAGGTCTTGTTGTCTAATACTCGCTAAGGAGTAAGGTTTTGTACATACACACTTTTCCTTGCTTCTTCTGCCCACAAGTGCATCAGAAGATCCTGGTCATGTAGGATTTATTTCACTGCTTCCATTATCGTAATGTTATTTCATTATGTAATGCCATTATGTTGATGATTGTAGGGGGTGCTCACTTCCCTCTTAATCCCAAATTCTCTGTATAGCTCCTTGAATTCTTTCAAGGTGAATTCTCCACCATTATTTGACTGCGGAGTCTTGATATTCCTCTCATTGTGGTTTTCAACCAAGGCTTTGAATTCCTTGAACTTACTGAATACTTCATTTTTCCCTTTCAATAAATATATCCAAGTCTTACGTGAGAAATCATCTATAAAGGAAACATAGTATACATACTCTCTTAGTGAGTTGCATGACATGATCCCGCATTCATATAAGCATACTATCTCCAGTATTCCTTTTTCTTTTCTTTCACTACTGGGAAAAGTCTTCTTTACGTTATTTCCTGGCGCAAATCCCTTGCAAATGCCCTCATGCTTTATTTGGATTTCTGGAAGTCTTAAAACGGTTTTTCTTGCAATCGGTAGTGCTCTATAGTGCACATGTGCAAGACTTTGGTGCCATAGTTCACTTGGTTCTATTGAATCATGAACCAATGATTATTCAGATTGTCCCTTCAACTTTTATAAGCCTCCCTCTTGCTCTCCAATTACCTTTGCATCATCAATTGTATTTCCTTTTGGCCACATTGTGCCAAGTGCTAATGTATTTCCTTTTGGCCACTATGAATATGCTTTGCACCAATTACCTCATGCTCAGAAACATTGACGAATGATTCTTTGTATCCCATCATATGTTTAAATGCCCCACTATCCACAAGCCACTCATTACTTCCATGTGATATAGTGCCTTTGAGTGCTAAGATTAGGACATATTCTTCATCACTTGAAGAATCATTAGAGGAAATTTCAACTCAAAATGGGCCTTTTAACTCTAATTCAAATTCCCTGTCATCATGTGTTAGCCAATGAAATTTCTTTAAATTTCAAATACCATATAGGTATTTAACACTTTTTTAATATAAATTTGGGGATAGGTATCATGAAAATAACTACTTTTTTGTTTGTATTTTAGACATATCCCCCCGTGTTTTTACTCAAATTTTGATCACGAGAGCTTGTTGGATGCGGAATTGGATGTCATCATCACATTTTTTCAGGTATTTCTTGTTTTTGGGGTAGTGGGGTCCATCAAAAGTATGCCGAGTGGGTACTCGTTGGATGCATAATTTAATTCCACCTCCAACGAGCTCTCTTGATCAAAATTTGAGTTAAAACACGGGGAGTTATGTCGAAAATACAAACAAAAAAGTAGTTTTTCCTTTTCTTCCTCCAAAATTAATAAATGTTATTTTATTATTTTAACTATTATTTTATTAATATTTTTTAGGAGGCCCATTCTGAGTTGAAATTTCTTCTAATGCATCTCTTTCTTCTCTGAATATTTTATTTGTTGGTTCGTGATCTTCAATGGTGTGAGCATGATATATTTTCTTGTTTGACTTATTATTGGAGGAGCCTTTGTTTCTGGGACAGTATCTAGAGTAGTGTTCCTTATCATCACATGTGTAACATATAATACTGGATAGATCACTTCTGAATTTTGTTCTGTCTTTTTTTATGATGGTCCTACTTCTTCTAGTTATTTCTTTTGGTGTGAACTATGAGATCTTGATCTTCAGTTGCTCCCATATTCTCTTCTCTTGTTCTGAGTCGAGCTTCTTCTTATGCGTATTCTTCCCATAGTCTATTGAAATTGATCAACTTCCTTATGGAACATATTCCTTGAATGAATGAATCCCATGATATTGGGATATCATTCAAGGTGGTCATAAAAATATCCCCTTCTTCTATGTTATCTTCGACTTCTTCAAGCTATTCCTTGATTTGAGAAACCCTTGTGAAATAGGATTGCATGGTCTCTGAGTTTTTATTTCACATTCTTTAGTTGGCTCCTCAATGTCATTTTTATATTGATGTTCTTTCCTTTGAATAGCTTTGTTGAAGCATTGAACACTTCCTTAGGTGTCTTCAAGGATGACACGTGTGGCATGAGATGATCCTTAATAGAATCTGCAATTATTCTCTTCGAATTGACCAAGTTCTTCTTATGGATATCCTTAGACTCATCTTGCTTTGGCTCTAGAAATTCCTTACTAATATACTAATCCAAATCATTTTCTTCAAGGATTAGGGAGACATCTTACCAATTTGAGGTACCTGACCTAGTTCCAGAGCTAGCTGACCTAGGGTTTGTCAAAGAAATCCAAGGTCGTTGGAAATCAAAATGCTCAGAAGATTTCAGCTGAGCCCCAAGAAAAACTAACGATTGTTGTTGTGTTTATAATGGCAGGTGCTGCAACTAGAGATGATAAAGAAGAACCATGGAAATATAGGAGAATATGACTTGTGGTACAAAATAAATTATCATTTTATGTCCATAAAAGAGAAATGGGTCTTCTTTGATGCACGAAATGAGTTTGTGGATAGAAATCATGCCTTTGTTAGGATTATTATTAATCCTCTCCTTGTCCTCTGTTTGACCACATTAGTCTATTTCTTTATTTCTCTATCTTAGGAGGTCTTTGTCACTTCACTAATGCATGGGGGACAGTCTACTAGACATCTACCACTTATTGCACCTGTCTGCATGCATTTTGGTGCTACAGGGATCAATCCCTATAATTTAGGAACCCACTCGGAGTGTCACCAGTAGTGTGTATTAGTTGACTCCAATAGGTATTCATTCATGTCCAATTGTGCTCTGATCCCATCGGTTATATAACTTCCAATGTATCTAGCACCAGTTTGCATGATTTAAGGGAATATAGGATCCTTTGTTCACCTACCCTTTTTCAGTTAACTATTTGTGATCCTTTGTTCACCTACCCTCTTTAGTGAAATGGTTATTACCTATTTTAGTGATCTGGAGTTGCACTAGTTAGCTCTAGTGGTGATTTTCCCACATCGAGTTAGCTCTTAAGTCAATATAGCTTGGTAGATTCAACTTCCTCATTAGTTTTTGAATTGTTCCTTATATATTCACCCATAATGTGAATATTATAAAATTGAAGATTTATCATATTGTTCTTCAACTCATTGTGTAATTGCAATTATTCTTCTCTATATTTTTCTTGTGCAATCTATGTGAAGACTATTTTTGTGCCAAGATCTACCTGTCAGAAATAATATGGTATCAGAGCCTAGTCAGGCTATAATAATAATAAAAAATCTAGTTTTGTGTAGGTACAAAAATTTCAAGATGAACAAAGTACTCATTCAATTCGGATTTGTGAAAGTCTCCTTAATGAGACTCCTTCTGCTACTGCTATCGAATTTTTTGAGAAATTTTAATTATCATGTTTTCATGCATCTACTCCAGAAGAGGATATTCGAACCTCCATTGTTGAAGAATAAAATATTCTTCCATCCCTCTTAGTCATTTTCCAATGGTTCTTCTATCCTAAATTTTGTGCAAAGTTTTCCAGTGACTACTTAAGGAGATGAAGAGAAATTTGATTCCTCTCTCTCTCTCTAATCTTGTTGATGATGTGCTCAAAAGTGATATTTTGGATTTTATGGAAGAAATACCATATTTGGTAAGTGATCCATTCACCCTCGAAGATCCAATTCTTGCTTGATCACTTGCACCGATAAACAAATTTTTGTTGAAGAAGGAGAAAAGTGTGCATTTGTCATCTCAATGGTGCACTTGGGACTTTTGTTCCTCAATTATTGGATATTATCTCACCTTATTTGGTTCAAAGTTATAGTTTCAAGGCCTATCAGTTATGCTTGTAACTGATCTCATCAATTTTAGTGTGAAAAACCAAGCGCCTCAAGTCTCTTTCAAATTTATTTTTGGGGATTGAATATCGGTTTCTTCTTATGAGTTTTCTGATATTAATTTTTTTAAATAATTGGATATATTGGAAGCTATATCATCTTATGGAGTTCAATAATTTTCTCTCCATGGTCCCAGGACTTCTCCTCCTCCCTACTCGATCACATGCACATCTCCTCACAGTGCTAGAAAAGATGGAGACCTCTTCAATTCGCTTGGATGCTTGATCCTCTCATTTGGAACTGATTTTACTTCACATGGTTCTAAGTACCAAGCATATCAAGACTCATTTGGACTTAATTCCAATATCAAATTGAATGAGCACTCACTTTTTCTCTTTTATCATATTATCTCAAATTCTTTACATGGTCCCAGAATCTATTATGCAACTGTCTATGTTCCTGATCAAGTTGAGCATATTCCTCTTATTCCCAAGAACAATATCCCTCTAGACATATAATCAAGTTAACACCTACTTGGATCTGGAGTAGTTTTTTTTTGGTGTATCCCATCGCCCATTTTTTAGGAAGGATTTTCCCCATGCGGTTTTTCTTTTACATGGATAAATAAATTTTAAAATTTATATTGTAATGGGTAAGCTTTGGTGTTAGTTACCAGGGTGCATGTTGTCCAAATTTGGTATTAAAGGTCTTGTTGGGATTATTTTTAATCCTCTCTTGGACAACATTAGTATATTTATTTATTTCCCTAGCTTATGAGTTCTTCATCACTTTACCGGTGCATGGGGGACACATCTGCTAGACATGTACCACTTACTGTGCCTGTCTACATGCATTTTGGTGCTCTAGGGATCAATCCCTATAATTTAGGAACCCACTCAGAGTGTCACCAGCTGAGTCTAGTAGTTGACTCCAGTAGGTATTCATTCATGTCCACTTGTTCTCTGATCCCCATCAGTTATATCACTTACAGTGTCTCTAGATCCATCTTGCATGATTTAATGGAATACGGGTGCCTTTGTTCACCTACCATTTTTAATTAACTGGTTGTTAACTATTTTAGTGATATGGAGTTGCACTAGTTATCTCTAGTGGTGATTTTCCCACACTGAGTTAGATACTAAGTCAGTCTAGGTTGGTAGATTCAAATACCTATTTAGGTATTTGAATTATTACTTGATGATTGTATTATATATTCACCCAAAATGTGAATATTATTAAATGGAAGATTTATCATATTGTTCTTGAACTAATTGTGTAATAGGAATTATTCTTCTTTATATTTTTCTTGTGCAATCTGTGTGAATACTATTCCAGTCCCAAGATCTTCCTATCAGAATATATAAGCCTCGATATATGTTGTTCTTATGGTATTCAATAAAGGTCTAGTCATCAACATGCCACCAATTTTTGACCAATCAATTCCAAAGAAGTTGATAGAATAGGTAAGGATTATGAATAAATTATTGAAAAGTTATTTATCCCTTGTTAAAGATGAAGATTTTATGGTAGAGCTATAAACTCTAATAGAAGAACCTAAGAGATATATTCAACAAGATAATAATTTCAATCATATTCATAAAAGAAAGAAAATTGGTCGAGAAATACACATAAAAGCTCAAATAGGTGATTATGATATGGATTTTATTATTCTTGACTTCGGGTCGGATATCACCATTTTGACTAAATGAACATTGGAAAGCATGGGAAATCCCAAATTAGTGTGGTCACCTATTCACATGAGATTAGCTAACTAGTTTAAGGTCCTACTTATCGATCGATTACCATAGGTTCCTGTCGAAGTGGAAGGGCTCCAAACCCATACGTACTTTGAGGTAATATAGATCGTTAACTATAGGAATCCTTATCCAATACTTATGGGTATTTAATGGGATATTGAGAAACAAACTATCACTGATTTTAAAAGAGGATCTAATAATTTGAAGACTCAAATATGTGGGTAGTTTCTCTAATCGACCCTTTGGAAGGACAAATTTATGTTGAACCCGCAAGAGTTGAGTACCATGAAGTGTATTTGGATAATATTTATAATATATCATCTACATTGGATGATTATATAAATATTTCAGCTGATGGTATATTGAGTTGGCGGAGTGTTAGTTCATGTTCAAAATATTCAGGGGAAGCATTGGAAAATTGGTAGAACTGGTTGCATGAAGCTTCAATGAGGAAACGCACAAGAATCACAAAATATTTGCGATGGGTGGGTACCGAGGTATATGATTTTCCTACATATGAAGGATTTCCTAATTTGGACCCATTTTGATAGAATTTTAAGATAAGGTACTGGAAATAGAACGATCACTAGATCGTGGTGTGGCCCTAAAAGCTACACCAGCAAGATGGTGGGTTTTCCATAAACAGTCCATCTTGGAATGGAATCACTTTCGAAGGCTGTTAGAAATTTGGTTTGGCAAGAATATTTCTTATGTTGGTAATAAGTATACTGGATTTACAAGTCACATTAACTATCTTGATAATTGTTGTCTAACTTGGATTTTAGTTCCCAAATGGGAATGGGTGAATTTTTTAGTACATACTTTGGACACGATCCCACGAAATTGGTATACGTCAGTAGAACTACGATGAGGAATTGTATATTGGGATGAATTGGATAATACAGTCAAACACACTTTTATATCTGTTTATAAAAGTTCATCAATTGATGCCACCCTACAAGTTATTAAATCCAATAATTTTAAGGAAGTTTCAATTCTAGTGTCAAGCCTACCACAATTGAATGCAACATCTCAAAGTATGATGGATTAATACAACATATATTTGGAACTTGAAGAAGATGATCCATGAGACATTCCATAGACATTCACATCCTCGAATCTGTAGTTAGTCGAGCATTGAAGGAACTGGGTCTATCATCTAACAAGTTTTAGAATCCCCTTAAAATAAAATAAAAAGGTAAATATTAGTTCTCTTGAAAATGAAAAGTTTGCAAATATTGGGGATTACTGGGATTGCAAAACTGTTGGGAAAATAATTTATTTATTACATGAATTCCAAGACCTATTCCTAACAAAGTTTACAAAAATGAAAGGAATTTTTGGGTACCTAGGTGAAATGAAGATTCCCCTAAAACCGGATGCAAATCCTATCAAGCAGTGACCATATAGATTGAATCCAAGATACAAAGAGAAGGTTAATCCAGAGATGGATAGAATGTTGCATGTAGTAATTATTGAGCCTATTGAATCATCAGAGTGGATCATCCCAATGGTTCTACATCATAATAAAACTGGTGAATTTCGTGTCTTTGTCGACTTGAGGAAATTGAATGATGCTTGCTGGCATGATCCTTTTCCTACACCTTTTATAAATGAGGTATTGGAGAGTGTAGGGGGACAAGAGGTATATTCTTTTACTGATGGATTTTTAGGGTATCATCAAATTAGTATCACAAGAAGATTTCAATTGATCCCCAAGAAAAACTAATGATTGTTGTTGTGTTTACAATGGCAGGTGCTACGACTGGAGATGATAAAGAAGAACCATGGGAAAATATGAGAATACAACTTGCGGTACAAAATAAATTATCATTTTATGTCCAAGAAATAGAAATGGGTCTTCTTTGATGCACGAAATGAGTTTGTGGATAGAAATCATGCCTTTTTTAGGATTATTATTAATCCTCTCCTTGTCCTCTCTTTGACCACATTAGTCTATTTGTTTATTTCTCTATATTAGGAGGTATTTTTCACTTCACCAATGCATGGGTACAGTCTACTAGACATCTGGCACTTATTGCACCTATCTGCATGCATTTTGGTGCTCCAGGGATCAATCCCTATAATTTAGGAACCCACCCAGAGTGTCACCAGTAGTGTATAGTAGTTGACTCCAATAGGTATTCATTCATGTCCAATTGTGCTCCGATCCCATCAGCTAGATCGCTTCCAATGTCTCTGGCACCAATTTGCATGATTTAAGGGAATATAGGATCCTTTGTTCACCTACCCTTTTTCAGTTAACTATTTGTGATCCTTTGTTCAGCTACCCTCTTTAGTGAAATGGTTATTAACAATTTTAGTGATCTGGAGTTGCACTAGTTAGCTCTAGTGGTGATTTTCCCACGCCGAGTTAGCTCTTAAGTCAATCTAGATTGGTAGATTCAAATTCCTCGTTAGTTTTCAAATTATTCCTTGATGATTATATTATATATTCACCCATAATGTGAATATTATAAAAATGAAGATTTATCATATTGTTCTTCAATTCATTGTGTAATTGCAATTATTCTTCTCTATATTTTTCTTGTGCAATCTATGTGAAGATTATTTTTGTGCCAAGATCTACCTGTCAGAACTAATATGGTATCAGATCCTGGTCAGGCTATAACAAAAAAAAATCTAGTTTTGTGCAGGTACAAAAATTTCAAGATGAACAAAGTACTCATTCAATTCGAATTTGTGAAAATCTCCTTGATGAGACTCTTTCTGCTACTGCTATCGAACTTTTTGAGAAGTTTTATTTATCATGTTTTCATGCATCTACTCCAGAAGAGGATATTTGAACCTCCATTGTTGAAGAATAATATATTCTTCCATCCCTCTCAGTCATTTTCGAGTGGTTCTTCTATTCTAAATTTTGTGCAAAGTTTGTCAGTGACCACTCAAGGAGATGAAGAGAAATTTGATTCCTCTCTCTCTCTAATATTGCTACTGGTGTGCTCAAAAGTGATATTTTGGATGTTATGGAAGAAATACCATATTTGGTAAGTGATCCATTCACCCTCAAAGATACAATTCTTCCATTGAATTCATGCTTGATCACTTGCATTGATAAACAGAGTTTTGCTGAAGAAGGAGAAAAGTGTGCATATGTCATCTCAATGGTGCACTTGGGACTTTTGTTCCTAAATTCTTGGATATTCTCTCACCTTATTTGGTTCAAAGTTAGAGTTTCAAGGCCTATCAGTTATCCTTGTAACTGATCTCATCAATTTTAGTGTGAAAAAACAAGCACCTCAAGTCTCTTTCAAATTTATTTTTGGGGATTGAATATCGGTTTCTTCTTATGAGTTTTATAATATTAATTTTTTTGAATCATTGGATATATTGGAAGCTATATCATATTATGGAGCTCAATAATTTTCTCTCCATGGTCCCAGAACTTCTCCTCCTCCCTAATCAATCACATGCACATCTCCTCACAGTGCTATAAAAGATGGAGGCCTCTTCAATTTGCTTGGATGCTTGATCCTCTCATTTGGAACTAATTTTACTTCACATGGTTCCAAGTATCAAGCACATAAAGACTCATTCAAACCTGTTTCCAATATCAAATTGAATGAGCACTCACTTTTTCTCTTTTATCATATTATCTTAGTTTCTCTACATGGTCCCAGAATCTATTATGCAAATGTCTATGTTCCTGATCAAGTTGAGCATATTCCTCTTCTTCCCAAGAACAATATCCCTCCAAACATATAATCAAGTTCACACCTACTTGGATCTGGAGTAGTTAGTGTATCCCATCGCCCATTTTTTAGGAAGGATTTTCCCCATGCGGTTTTTCTTTTTTCCTCATTTTACATGGATAAATAATTTTCAAAATTTAGATTCTAATGGGTAATATTTGGTCTTAGTTACCAGGGTGCAGGTTGTCCATAGTTGGCATTAAAGGGTGTGTTAGGATTATTTTTAATCCTCTCTTTCACCACATTAGTATATTTGTTTATTTCCCTAGCTTATGAGTTCTTCATCACTTCACCAGTGCATGGGGGACACATCTACTAGACATGTACCACTTATTGCACCTATCTACATGTATTTTGGTGCTCTAGGGATCAATCCCTATAATTTAGGAACCCACTTAGAGTATCACTAGCTGAGTCCAGTAGTTGAATCCAGTAGGTATTCATTCATGTCCACCTGTTCTTCGATCCCCATCAGTTATATCACTTACAGTGTATTTAGATCCATCTTGCATGATTTAACGAAATATAGGCACTTTTGTTCACCTACCTTTTTTAATTAATTGGTTGTTAACTATTTTAGTGATCTGGAGTTACACTAGTTATCTCTAGTGGTGATTTTCCCACACTGAGTTAGATACTAATTCAGTATAGGTTGGTAGATTCAACTGCTTCTTCAGGTATTTGAATTATTACTTGATGATTGTATTATATATTCACCCATAATGTGAATATTATTAAATGGAAGATTTATCATATTGTTCTTCAACTCATTGTGTAATAGGAATTGTTCTTCTCTATATTTTTCTTGTGCAATATATGTGAATACTATTCCAATCCCAAGATCTTCTTGTCAGAATATAATAGCCTCAATATATGTTCTTCTTATGGTATTCAATAAAGGTATAGTCATCAACATGCCACCAATTTTTGACCAATCGATTTCAAAGAAGTTGATAGAATAGGCAAGCATTATGAATAATTTCTTGAAAAGATATTTATCCCTTGTTAAAGATGAAGATGTTATGGTAGAGCTATAATATCTAATAGAAGAACCTGAGAGATATATTCAACAAGAGAATAATTTCAATCATATTCGTAAAAGAAAGAAAATTGGTCGAGAAATAAACATAAAGCTCAAATAGGTGATTATGATATGGATTTTATTATTCTTGAATTTGGGTCAGATATCACCATTTTGACTAAACAAACATGGGAAAGCATGGGGAATCCCAAATTAGTGTGGTCACCTATTCACATGAGATTAGCTAACTAGTTTAAGGTCCTACTTATTGGTCGATTACCATAGGTTCCTGTCAAAGTGGAAGGGCTCTGAACCCATGCGTACTTTGAGGTAATATAGATCGTTGACTGTAGGAATCCTTATCCAATACTTATGGGTATTTACTGGGATATTGAGAAGCAAACTATCATTGATTTTAAAATAGGATCTAATCATTTGAAGACTCAAATATGTGGGTAGTTTCTCTAATCGACCCTTTGGAAGGACAAATTTATGTCGAACCCACAAGAGTTGAGTACCATGAAGGGTATTTGGATAATATTTATAATATATCATCTACATTGGATGATTATATAAATCTTTCATATGATGGTATATTGAGTTGGTGGAGTGTTATTTCATGTTCATCAGATTTAGGGGAAGCATTGGAAAATTGGTAGAACTGGTTGCATGAAGCATCAATGAGGAAATGCACAAGAATCACAAAATCTTTGCGATGGGTGGGCACCGAGGTATAGATCTGCCTACATATGAAGGATTTCCTAATTTGGACCCATTTTGATAGAATTTTTAGATAAGGTATTGGAACTACAATGATCACTAGCTCGTGATGTGGCCCTAAAAGCTACACCAGCAAGATGGTGGGTTTTCCATAAACAGTCCTTCCATAAATAGTCCATCTCGAAATGGCATCAGTTTCGAAGGCTATTAGAAATTTGTTTTGGCAAGAATATTTTTTATGTTGGTAATAAGTATACTGGATTGACAAGTCCCATTGACTATCTTGATAATTCTTGTCTAACTTGGAGTTCATTTCCCAAATGGGAATGGGTGAATTTTTTCGTACATACTTTGGACACGATCCCAAGAAATTGGTATATGCCGGTAGAACTACGATGAGCAATTGTATATTGGGAAAAATTGGATAATACATTCAAACACACTTTTATATTTGTTGATGAAAGTTCATCGATTGATGTCACCCTACAAGTTATTAAATCTAATAATTTTAAGGAAGTTTCTATTCCAGTGTCAAGCCTACCACAATTGAATGCGACATCTCAAAATCTGATGGAGTAATACAACATATATTTGGAACCTGAAGATGATGATCCATGAGACATTCACATCCTCGAATATGTAGGTAGTCGATCATTGAAGGAACTGGGTCTATCATCTAACAAGTTTTTGAATCCCCTTAAAATAAAATAAAAAGGTAAATATTAGTTCTCTCAAAAATACAAAGTTTGCAAATATTGGGGATTACTGGGATTGCAAAACTGTTGGGTAAATAATTTATTTATTACATGAATTCCAAGACCTATTCCTGACAAAGTTTATAGAAATGAAAGGAATTTTTGGGGACCTAGGTGAAATGAAGATTCCCCTAAAACCGGATGCAAATCCTATCAAGCAATGACAATATCGATTGAATCCAATATACAAAGAGAAGGTTAATCCAGAGATAGATAGAATGTTGCATGCAATAATTATTGAACCTTTTGAATAATTAGAGTGGATCATCCCAATGGTTCTATAGCATAAGAAAACTGGTGAATTTCGTATCTTTGTCGACTTGAGGAAATTGAATGATGCTTGGTTGCATGATCTTTTTCCTACACCTTTTACAAATGAGGTATTGGAGATTGTAGGGGGACAAGAGGTATATTCTTTTACCAATGAATTTTTATGGTATCATCAAATTAATATCACAAAAGAGGACCAACATAATACCACCTTCATGACAGAATGGGGTTGTTTCCAGTACACGGTAATTCCATTTGGACTTCAAAAGGCCCCTTCTTTTTTTCTATGATAGCGGTACCTGCTTTCAAATATTTTATTCATAAATTCCTATAATTCTACTTTGATGGATGGACAATATATGGGTTGATTAAGGACCATATTGAGAGTCTTCAAATGATGCTTGAGTTTTGCAGACAATTTCAAATTTATTTAAATTTGAAGAAGTGCATTTTGTGTGCCCCTTTTGGTATTTTGTTGGGTCATGTCATATGCAGCGAAGGAATGTTGATGGACCCTACGAAGATTGAAATCATTTTCAATCTACCACCAACTTCATAAGTTAAAAAATTAAGTACCATGTCGGGTCATACTGGTTATTACCAAAATTTTATCAGAGGTTATGCAGATATTATAGGTCCAATGGAGAAGTTGTAGAAGAAAGATGTCAAATTCCAATGGAAAGAGGAATGTGAAAAGAGTCTTGATGTGCTCAGATAGAAAATGGCTTCAGCACCTATTATGGTATTTCCTTACTAGAGAAAATAAATTCATGTGCATTTTGATGCATCGTCTGTCACGCTAGGAGAAGTACTTGCACAACCAAGTGATGGATCTATCGATCACCCCGTTGCATTTTCTAGTAGAAATTTGTTGACTATAGAGAGAAATTATACAATGACTGAGTGGGAGGGACTTGTTATTGTTGTAAAGGAAAGTGTCCTATGGCTAGGGTTTAAGAGGCCATCAACGTACTGGGGTTGAAAGAGAGATGCACAATGTTCAGCAAGTATATAACAGCAAGTTTCAGAGATGAGAAAGGTCCACACCTGATTAACTGAAGGCTGGTCCAAGCTTTCTCTTCAATCCTCTTCTTGCTACTCTCGCTCCAAGAGACCTGCAAAACAATTTATACCTTCCTCAAACCATAATGACCACATATAAGACAATGATAATCAAATAAACATAAACAAATGATCTGAATAACATCATCACATGATCATAAACAAATATTCAATCACACATTGAACAATGATTTGGGAAGAAGAAGGACATCACATCTTTATTAATCTTGAAAACAAGTACAAATATACCTTCTCTTCAAGTTGGCACCTCGCGAAACCTTGATCTGGATCTGCTGCTTCTCTTCTCCAAAGAACTCAGCCTCCAAGCTCTGCAACACAAGGGGAAGACCTCCAGGGCAAAGGTGTAGGCAAAGAGAGTCCCGATTCCTCCAGCATAACAATGCAGAAATTCCAAGTCTCCCCTCATGGACCTCCCTACCTCTATTTATATGGGTGAAATAAGGTAGTTTTGAAGGTTGGAGAAGTTACAGCAGTTAAGGAAATTAAGTTAAATGAAATAACTAATCTCCAATTAACTCATGTTTTAATGTTTAAATGCTTAAGAGGCACATTCGTGGGTTTTCCTTAAGGAAAATCGTGAATGTACAAAAAACGCATTTTAAGGGTATTTCTGGGCATTTTCAGACTTTGGTGTCTTCAGGAAAATTTTAGCTAACTAAAATACCTTTCCAACGGCGCAGAAATGAGGTCAAATGGAGTTAAAAAACTCAAGATATGGGTCCTCAAATATAGGTGTTTTTTCAGTGACTTTCATGAAGTGCCGACATGCGACGAAATCAT
>LPNX010718728.1:352385-363326 GCA_001517045.1 Pseudotsuga menziesii | reverse complement strand
TTCCCTAGTGTACCAGTGGATATTGATGGAGTCAGTACCTTAGCAGATTTTGAAGTCATTGAAATAATTGATGATAGAAACCCCTATCCAGCATTGCTATGAATTGAATGGGCAATAGACAATTATGCAGTAATCAACCTTAAGAACAGACAAATGAATTTTGAATGAAAAGGCTTGAGAGTCATAGTACCGTTGGACCCTTCTCAAGGAAAAAGGTATACAAAGCCAGTCAGAGATGAAGATTAGGATGTTTTAGATCATATTTACAACATCACAGCTAAAGAAGAAGACTATGTTAACCCCACTACTGAAGGTATAATGGATTGGAAGTGTGACAGTTCTTGCATGACTGATTCAGACAAAGGCCTAGAGAATTGGCAGAATAGACTTTACAAGCTACATGGACATCGATGTGTAAGAATTACCAAGTCTATCAGATGGGTTGGCTCACAGCCAAGAATCTTACCTACTTTTGATGGCTTGATAGACCCAGAAGATTTTATTGTACAATTCTCAGAACAAGTACCAGATTCACAGAAAATGGAGACTCTAGACTCAGTATTCAGAGCCGCAGCTGCCAGATGGTGGAATGGTCATAAAAAGTATATTCATAGTTGGAGAGCTTGTCAAAAGTTTCTTCTCCCGAGATTCATGGATCAACCTTAGGAGGTACGAAGCAGAGTTAATGGTAAGACTAGCCCTCAGGAACATTTGGAGCAGTGTTATGAAGCATGGAAGCATATACCTTGTGAAGAATGGGTACATAGGTTTGTACACACTTTGGAACATGTAGCAAAGAACTGGTATGCAGAGTTGGAGCTTCTCCATGGTACCATAAGTTGGGTTATCCTTATCGATAGTTTTGTGCTCACATTTTCTATTAATGAGGATTTCCCTACTTTGGATGCAGCTATTAGGGTGATACATACTAAGGTGTTTGATGATAAAGAAATAGTCGAGCACCAACTTGATTGGAAGGAACAAGAAGCTAATGCAGTATAATGTTATAACCTCACCATTGATGAAGACGATGACCCTCACAACATTAATATTCCTGAGTCAGAAGGACATTGTGAAGTACATGGACCAGCAGTCGAATCACCTGAAGTAACTCAGCCCTTGAAAACAAGGAAAGTAAACATTGGATCAAAAGAAATGCCTAAGTACGCTACCATTCGAGATTAATGGGACAAAGAAATGGTGAGCAAAGTGACAGAACTCCTCCATGAGTATCAAGACTTATTTTCGACGAAGTTCTCAGAAATGAAAGGTATCCTTGGTGATATAGGAGTGATAAAAATACCTTTGAAACCTGATGCGAAGCCTATGAAGCAGTGCCCTTATAGGCTGAATCCTAAGTATAAATAAAAATTCAGGATGGAGCTAGATAAGATGCTCGCTGCAGGAATCATTGAGCCTATTGAAGGGTCCGAATGGGTCAGCCCTATGGTGGTACAAGAAAAGAAGACCAAGGGAGAAATCAGAATCTGTGTTGATCTAAGGAAGCTGAATGATGCTTGTTTACATGATCCTTTTCCTACTCCCTTTACAGATGAAGTTTTAGACAGCGTCGGAGGTCAAGAAGTGCATTCTTTCACTGGTGGATTTTCAGGTTACCATCAGATCAGAATTGCTCCATAGGATCCACATAAAACAACCTTCGCTACAGAAATGGGATCTTTTCAGTATACTATCATGCCCTTTGGATTGAAGAATGCACATGTTATGTTTTCCAGAGTAGTCATATCTACATTTAAGGAATTTATTCATAAGTTCTTAGAAGTTTACTTTGATGATTGGACTATCTTTGGTTTATTGAAAGATCATATAGCTAGTTTAAGACTTATTCTGGACAAGTGTAGACAGCATCAGATTTCATTGAACCTGAAGAAGTGTATCTTTTGTGCACCTTTTGGAATTCTACTAGGTCACATTGTACGCAAGCAAGGATTGATGGTGGATCCTGTGAAGATAGCCATTATTGTGAACTTACCACCTCTGAAGTCTGTTAAGAAACTTCACGCTACGCTTGGTCATACTGGATATTACAGGAAATTCATTATAGGATATGCTCAGATTATAGCCCCTATGGAAAAGAAATTGAAGAAAGATATTAAGTTTGAATGGACACCTGAATGCCAGGAAAGCTTGGACATTTTGAAAGAAAAGATGGTAACTGCCCCTATCTTAGTATTCCCTGACTAGAATAAGGAGTTTCATTTTCATGTCGATGCATCCTCCAATGCTTTAGGTATAGTATCGGCTCAGTCAGGTGAAGGTAATATTAATCACCCTATTGCTTTTGCAAGTAGAAAATTGTCCACGGCAGAAAAGAATTATACTACGACAGAATGAGAAGGTCTAGCTATGGTTTATGCTTTGTAGAAATTTCGACATTATTTGTTAGGATATCATTTTAAGATGTTCACTAACCATTCTTCTTTGAAGTATTTGGTTAACAAGCCTGTGTTAGGTGGAAGGATATGCGGATGGCTGATTTTGTTTCAGGAGTACCACTTTGAGATCATAGTTAAGCCAGGAAGACTTAACCTAGCGACTAACCACTTGTCGAGGCTCGAGTCAGGAGAAGAGCCCACTAGTTTGGACGAAGATCTTCCTAATGCCCAGTTGTTTTCCATCCAGATCGTTGAAGACTATTTTTAGGATATTGTTCAATACTTGTCTACAGGGTTTGCGCCCTCTGAGATGACAACACAACAGAAGAAGCAGCTGGTGGTTAGAGCAGCTAACTTTACCTTGATAGCAGACAGCTATATAAGATGGGACCAGATGAAATATTGCGTAGATGTGTCTTGGAGCATGAAAAGCCATTGATTTTAGCTGAGGCACATTCTGGAGTAGTAGGAGGTCATTATGCAAGAAAAGCTACGGCACAAAATATTCTGACAGCTGGATTGTGGTGGCCTATGATTCATAAGGATGCAAGAGAGTATTGCCACAACTGCGATATCTGTCAGAGGAAAGGAAAACCATCCAGGAGGGATGAGATGCCTCTAGTTCCATAGGTAACTTTACAAGCATTTGACAAGTGGGCTATTGATTTTGTTGGACCAATCAATCCCCCTACAAAGAAATTTGGAGCAAGATACATTATTACAGCAACTGATTACCTTACTCGTTGGGCCGAAGCTCAACTAGTCAAGGACTGTAGCGCTGATACAGCTGCGAAGTTCATATTTGATAATATTTTGTCCAGGTTTGGATGTCCTAGAATTCTTATGAGTGATCATGGATCACATTTTCTGAATAAGACTATTGAAGCATTGACCGAAGAATTTCAAGTATATCATCAGAAGAGTACTGCCTACCATCCTCAAGCAAATGGAACTGTCGAAGCCTTTAACAAGATTATTAAGCATGATATGATGAAGGTTTGCAATGTTAATAGAAATGATTGGGATCTTAGAATTCCAGCAGTATTATGGGCTTATAGAACTACTTGCAAGAAGTTGACAGGACACACACCTTTTAGGCTGGTATATGGACAAGAAGCAGCTATGCCCATGGAGTACATTGTTCCTAGCCTCAGAATATCTGCCTTCACAGGGATGGATGATCCAACTATGTTGAATGAAAGGCTGGTGAGGATACTGGAACTAGAAGAAGACAGATTCATTGCAGGTTTCCAGCAGCAAGTGCAGAAAGGTAGAGAAAAAGAATGGCATGATAGACACATTAAGAAGAATCATTTCCAGAATGGTGATCTTATGCTCTTGTACGAAAGTAAATTCATGAAGTTTCTAGGTATGTTCAAGACACATTGGAAAGGACCATACATAGTTCAGAAAGTTACTGATGGTGGCACAGTTCAGTTAGCTAAATTGAATGGAGAAATTTTTCCCTCCATGGTGAATGGAAGTAGATTAAAGAAGTATAGGGATGGGCCTGTACCCCCCTGACCCAAAGTAATGGCAAGAAGAAGAGTCTAAGTACCAAGAATAGTTGAAATTGGG
Source organism: Pseudotsuga menziesii (assembly GCA_001517045.1). Taxonomy (NCBI): domain Eukaryota; kingdom Viridiplantae; phylum Streptophyta; class Pinopsida; order Pinales; family Pinaceae; genus Pseudotsuga; species Pseudotsuga menziesii. Next base: position 359,352 of record LPNX010718728.1, on the reverse strand, counting down.
TACTAGACTATAATGAAGCTGTTCTCAGAGAATATTTGGCATATTGTGGAAGTGTCTAAGGTTGTGGAAGAAAATTCTATCATGGGTCGAAGTTTGAAGTTCTGTTGAAGCTTGTGTCAGGATGGATTGAAGGTATGTACTGTGTCAAAGGTCCTTATTGTGGAAAAGCTGAATTTAGTGGTTGTGCCGAAGAAGAAAGGTGTGTCGAAGCTTAAAATGTGACCATTGGAAAAAATTCGATTTGGCAGCGCCGATACCTTAACTGTATTAACTTCCTGTAATGATGAGATTTTGGGAAATCTAGCGCCATTTGGACAAGATCTACAGTTGCTCTATCATATTTGGTGTCTTTAATGCACAGTTATGATATATTTTGTTGTTGGATTCCATAAGAAGCCACTCAGACCTGCGAATTTCATATTACACATTTTCTTGAGTTGATTCCATGTCAACTGATCGCGAAGTCTAGGAATTGTTGAGCGAATTCAGAGAGAGGGGTCTGATGAGAAATCCACCTACATATTACCTCATGAAGAAACTCCCCTAGCACCAAATCAGCTAATGCAGACATGATCAACCAGAAAGAAATTTAAGGCTAAAGTTCTCTCTAAGCGGAACGAAGAAAGACACAAGCCATCAGGATAGACACCACAGGATCCCGTGATGAATCCACCTGGAGAATTCAAATATTTTTGGTGAGGATGAGAATGTTGCACCGCAGCATCCACCATATCTTCTGCCTATTCGACTAGGATTTCAGCCACCTCGGCAGATAGCCAAGTTCACATTATGCACCCCTTCACTGCCACATGGTGTGCAGTTGGTCGAAATGATGATAGGAAAACTTGACCGGCTCAAGTACGTAGACCACAATACGAATGATCGTAGGAAATTTCCGCAGTTCGCACCTAGGAAATACTTGCACTCTGTCCATTATCCGGAGGCCAGTACGATGCTACTAGAAGTGAAATAGTGGGATGTTGGCTTGGAGCAAGTTGTCTTGTTGAATATGCTAAATGTCCCCCACTTTGGTTGCAGCACGGAGGTTACCGTGGTGGTCAAGCAGCTATTGGTGTTGGTGCATGATGGGCACCTTTGGATAGGAAGCCAGAAAATAGCCATTCATGGACAACTGATTCATAAGATTACAGGCTTGCCAAAGGAAGGGCCTGATCCTGGGATTGAGTTTGTCAGAAAACATGATGATACGAAGCTGGAGCAGCACATGAAGGACCACTTCGGCCTAACGAAAGAAAAGCGAGGGTATCAAACCTCGACAATTCGGAACCAAAACATTCGCTTCACTGCAGAGCTCCTAGCATGCAAATTAATACGGAAGTGCAGACCAAATGAAGTACCTACCCTGATTGTTAGTATTGCTGTGAACTGTGCCAAAGGCTACAGTTACAAATGGGCAGAATACATTGCTAGGGAGCTCCTTGAAGATGTCCACGATGTGTAGGAGAAAGTTAGACCCTTTCATTACTCATGGTTGTTAGTGCTTATTGCACTGGTAGGATGGAGAGATCCTACTGAGGCACAGTTTGTTGATGTGCCTCCAGATATGCCTGGCACAGCAAGGTATGCATCTCTTTGGGTCTTGCAGGATAAGGCCTTGCAGCAGATGACGAACTACGTGTTTTCCTTTTATGCGATTAACATTTCGTATGAGATCCTGAAAACACCACGGCTCAGTAATGAGCTATTCTCTTAGTATGTTGGAGTGGCCAACTTTAAGGCTGACATGCACAATGTCTTCATCCAGGCCCACACAGATAAGAAGCATACATGCTAGAAGTTGCCATACGTGATGAGCCAGGAAGACATCGTCACAGTAGTCCAGCAGTGGCCGGACGAATGGATGAAGGACGTGAGAACAAGGCCCAATATACCAGAGGTCCCACCAGAAGAAAGCAAAGAACAAGATGAATCGTAGCAGAGCGGAGATGACCATGGTGGCGATGACGAAACTGATGAAGAATAAGAAGAATCAGTAAAGACAATTTTTGACCCTAATCACCCAGATAAGCGCAAGTCTCCAGAAGTGGAGGAAGTTACGAAGCCTTCGCCCAGAAATAAAGCTAAGGCATCAAAGGGAAAGAATATCATCGAAGAGCATAATTTGGCAATTGAAGAGCTTGACCAGGATCTGACAAAGTCCATAGAAGTATTAACCAACAAATGGTCAGAATTTTCAGCTACACATCTTGTCGTGCTCGCTGGAGTAGCACAACGAATTACAGAACTCAAAGAATTAGCAGAATGATCAGCAACTGGCGTTGCAGCAAGTAGTGCCCAGTAGACACATAGCTAGATACGAGGCAATGGCCAGCCAGAAACAATAGAGGGCAAGTACCAAGTGCAGCCCTCATAATAACTGACGCAGCATCTCGATCGTAGATGAGTATGATAGTTGAGATAGACTACGCCAAGTTGTCTATGCTAGAGCTGCATCTTTGTCAGTTGGAAATCATGAACAAGATCTGAGAATGTGACAGTTACTCACACAGGTAGCTAGAGAAGTCCATGAAGCAGAGTGAGATCCTCGCAACGTAGTTGGAAGAAGCTGAACAGAAAAAGGGGGAAGTAGAAAGCAAGCAGGCTGCACTGGTGCGAGTATTGGATGAGGCGTGTCGAATTCTCCCTGACTTCGACATGCAAGCTAAAGAAGAACTAGAGCAAAGAATCGTCAAGCTGAAAGACTATGCACAACAGTCTCGAAGCCTGATAGAGAAGCTAAAAGTAGAACATGAGGCTCAGATTGCAGAGCTTCAAATTTTCATCACTCCTGAGAGTCCACCAGAGGTCAGGGAACAGTGTCGCAGAGATATTCAGGCCTTAGCAACAAAGATTTCAGATCTTGTGAGTAGCGCATCAAAGCTGCTGGATGAAAGTTTCAAGACCTGGGAAAACTTGTAGGATAATCCAGAGGTAGAAAAGCTGCAAGAAACCATTAAGCAGCGACAGGAAAAGCTGGATGCAGTTAAAGTAGAAATCAAGACATTGCCTCCTATGTAGAAGATGCTTAAGGTGAAGCATAGCAATGAGCTCCAAAAAGAAATTGAGTCCTGCAGAAGGAAAGAAACACTGTTGGTGAACTCTGTGCAACCCCTTATTAACGAGGTCTTGGAATTGAGCACTGCTATGGACAACCAGCTCAAAGTTTTGAAGGAGTATGATGCGTTTGCACAGGAAAAGGCCAACGAAGCATCAGCAGCAACACTGTAAGAGATAGTGGAGAAGGAGCAACCAGCCGAAGATATCATGCACAGCCTCAACAAGCAATTTACTATCTTCGCCAATAAGATTCTCCCACCAGAAAAGTAGCAAAGTGCCCCAGGACGGGACACTGGTGAGTCTTAGGGGCCTGTTGGGGTTCGAACCTTGAAGGTCCTTAATTTTGGCAACTCCGTGGTTTTGGTGTGAAGCTTGTAAGCAGAGTTGTGGTCCAAAATAGTCTTAGGGTTTTTGGGGTTGGGTCAAAGCCCCTCTTTTTGTAAATAACCCATGGTTTAAGCCCATGGTTTTTAAGCCCGTGGTTTAAGCTCATGGTATTGTAATAGTGCACTTGTATAAATAGGCACTTATGTAAAGGAGAAAAGATCTTTTTTTGAAGGTTTTTGTATGATGATAATTTGATGCGAAGAAGCTAAGTCCTATTTTTTAGGTTTAAGGTTAAGTCCCAGCTAAGTGCGTGGATGACCTCTGTAGCTAAGTGCGCAGAGGGTTTTGAGTTAAGGTCTAAGTCCCAGCTGAGTGCGTGGACGACCTCTGTAGCTGAGTGCACAGAGGGTTTTGGAAGGAAGGTTCTGCAGCTAAGTGCATAGCTTTGGGTGTTGAGAAGATCTGTAGCTGAGTGCACAGATCAGAACTGTGTGTTTGTACAGAGTTGAATATAAACACAATTCTATGGACGTAGCCCCTACACTGGGGGTGAACCACGTATATCTTGTGTTATGGTGGTTCTTGTTGTTTTGTTCTTGTTATGTTGTATTCATTTGATAAGTAGATGAATGATAAAGTAAGATAAACTATTAAGTATTAACTTCGCTGTGAATTCCCAGTTAAGGGTTAAGTAAGTAACTATTTTTATCTAAACTGGGAAGCTATTTAAGTGAATGTCGAAGCTCTATATTGTATAATTATACTTTGTTAAAGCTAAAGGTACAGTAATATCCCTCTTTTTCCTGCATAAACTTGATTCTGTGGCACCCCATAGCTGTTTCGGGTGAGACTGCAACCTGTTCGCAGGTTGTTGTCGAAAGGGCCCATACTATGGGTCTCTTTGTTGGTGTGAAGATAAAAGTATAAGAACTCGGGTCTACCCTAAGAACCAACACTTCACTCTGCCCCCACCCACTCCTGTGTGAGCCATGACCTAGACCCACCTCAACATATGGGGGTCCCGTGCTCTCAGACTCCAGAAAGTCACATGGGGCCTCATCTGGGGGACCCGCTTGAAGAAGAAGTAAGCTAAGATGGAACCAAATCTGAACTGCTTCAACTCTCCCTCCTAACATTTAGTCAAATGATCCTTAAATATTGGAAGCAATGCCTCCACCCAGTTGAACACCATAGGTGCCATAGCCTCTAGGTCATATAGCATATGTGCCCTGGAAGCCTGATGTACACCCTGGATCCCTGCCACCCTCTGCATGGTGAACAAAACAATCCGTAGAGCCCTATCTGTCACTGCCCTGATGGGGATTTTCTTCCCCGATGTGCCTATACTTGGTTCACAGTGTTGATCTATGAGCTCTTTGGTGGTAATGTCCCCACCACGGGAACCTGTCAGTGAGATGGGGGCACCCCGTCTTGATAGACCAGTCAGGAAGTAGATGTCCTCTACCTCCACTATAAGTATGTGTGCCCCCACCTTGAAATACTGTTGTTCTGGATTCCACATTCTCAGTATGTGTTCTAGTAGTCTCTCGTGGGACACCATGCTTGGTGTCCAGAAGAACTTTAAAAGCCAAGAGTTCCAGAGTGCAGCAATACAAATCAGATTCCTTTCAGTTGTAGCATCCTTGTCATCATGTGTTCTTTCCTTCTGTATCACCATATTTTGGAAGCCTAGACCTGCCAAAAACAACAATGTTATGTATTAATATCATCCTTTAGTCATTGCAAATCAAAAGAATGAGTAAATTTTGCCTATATCATTGGTTTAACTTCTCCATGGCTGGCACCGCCTGTGCCCCATTGGAGACAGGCGGTACCATATTCTTGGCATGGTTCTCAGGTTGTACCACCTATTCCGCAAGGGGTAGCCATGGTTTCCCGCAAATTGGATTTTAGGGCTTGCCAAATAGGCCTAAAACCCCACCAAATCCCAAAATAAAAGCTATGAAATGAAAGATAAGGGTCTTAGTTGTTACCTGCAACTAACAAGACTGAAAACGGATGGTGGGAACTTCCGGTATCAGCTATGGAAAATTTGGCTAAAAAATGCTCCAAGTGCTCTCTGCTAGAGGTAAATAGTGAAATGTTTGATTTTTTACTATTTAATTGCTTTATATAGACATTTTTTGGGGCTGACCGAGTATAGTTTTGATATTACATCATGTTCTGGTCAAAATCTATTTGTCATAATCCCTTAATGTTGATTTTGGATGCATTTAACACTTGTTTATGAGTCATCTACAGGTTGACTTTTATAAAAGCTTTGGAAAGTTTGTTTATGAATTTTTCGTACTTTCACAAAACGGAAAAGGTTGTTGAGAGTTTATTATGAAACTTTGTCACACTCGTTAAGATCTAGTATCAAAGTTCCAAGTCCAGTTCAGGTTTATTTCCAAGCTCGTAAAATATGACATTGTGTAAAGAAACGTCATGGACTCTTATTTTCACATCTTCTTTCAGAATCCTTAAACACGAAAAGATAGTCAAGTCCGTTTCCAAATATTTCTAGGCTCGTAAAAAATGACATTGTGTAAAGAAACCTCATGGAGTTCTCGTTAAACCATTTTTAGGCTCCCTAAATATGAAAAGATTGTTGAGCGATCTTGTCTTCTTCACGTTCGTTAAAGTATTTGAAGAGTCATCCATCTGACGGTAGGTTATCTCTTTATCGATTCGAATAGGACTATTTACGAGAAAGGAACGCTCCAGCCAATCATGACAAGAAGAGTTCTCTAAGGTATGATTTTACAATTTTTCTGGCCTTAGAGACTAAATCATATGAAAAAGGACCCCCATGGAGTCTTCTTCCGTATTCGTTCAGACTCTCCAAACATGAACAATACTGATTTTTCTTTTAGTGGACTCGTTAAATTAAACATTGAGAGACCCATTTTGGGAACGAGCCCCTCCTCTCTCAGGTTCATAAAACATATGAGACTGGACTTGTCTTCTGACAAGCTATATCGAGTGTTTGTTACCCTCTTTGAACTCGCAAAACTGAAAAGCAGCACTCATCGATCATGATGGGGGAATGGGAAAGGGAATCATTTTGCAAATAATGGCAGTTGTTTGTCATTACCTTTGAACATGGCACTTGTCTGCACAATCATGTCAATCAATTGGGTATTCAGCTGATCTCTGTGACGATCGACTTTCATGAGTCATGCAAATCCTTTGAGTCTTTCAAAAGAATGCATTGTCCATTGTTGCATTGTGTATCTGTCCTTTCTATTCATGCTACCAAGTCATTTTGTTGTGCCGCTCGATGTTCAAATGGAATCTGAAGAAGTTTTACCTCTGCAGTCTACACAGTCTTACACATTCTTTGTGTCAGTATCTTTGAGACAATCATATGGTTACTACATTCACATCATTCCAGAACTATGTTCCAAGTTGCATGTCGTCGATGTGGGACTTATCATGGCCCTCCTTTGACAAGAATATTCTCGTTGACATCATCTCATCATCCGGGAAATAGTCTTAGAAACAATATTTAGTACCTTGAGATTTGTATGCCTTAATGACAGATTCTCTCACCTTAATGATAGAATTAACTAGGTGTTCG
>LPNX010718728.1:339366-352343 GCA_001517045.1 Pseudotsuga menziesii | reverse complement strand
GTACTAGGGTACCTTGGGAATCATTGACATTAATGGTGATCTCCCTCGCACTTGTTAATGGTTCACATCATTGGCCGGTAATCAAGTGGGTTCTACCATTCGACTTCAGATCATTGTAATCACATGGATAGAATCGTACTTTGTGGAAGACGAGACGAATACCCTAGGCATTTGTTTAAAAGTGCTCATTGCTTTTTCCCTAGGTTGCGATGGATTTTTGTATATCTAGCATGGATCCACATTTGTATGGTCATGGCTTTGCTCAAATTTGCTTCTCTATGACATAGATCTACATTGTATGTCTAGTAGCTATGTCCAAGTTTGATTCCTCTATCACATGGATCTACGCTGTATTCTAGTAGCCATGCTTGTTTATTCCACTCATGGATCGACCTTGTATTGGTCTGCAGCTATGAGTTTGGTTACTAGTGTCTATGAGTCAACATACTAATGTACTACAAAAGCCTACTTGACTGCTTACTCTAATTGAGCCGACATTTTCATCTCCTCGCAATGACTTGTTCTCAAAGCTCTCGTTTATCGTATCACTCTAAGACTCATGCTTTTGGGGGCATCCTATTATACCAAAATCATGTCACCATCATGTGATAAGACCTTTGACATACCTACTTTCCATGAATCCTACCTTCTGGAGTGGAAACTAAATGGTTTTTTATCAGTCTGTCATACAAATTCTCAGCACTGCGCATGCCCCTTTATCCAAGAGCAGTACCCCTGCTCGCACCACCTTTCATCGGTTGTCCACAAGTAGTTCCACTGCCCATTGCCCTTGTTCCATAGGCATTTATTACCAGAACCACTCTGTCATAGAAGGAGAAGCGCGGTACCCTGGGTAAAAAGGGAAAAAGAGAAGCTTCTCGAGGATTCTAGATGATAATCCTCGAGATATCCCTTATCCCTACTGTTGTGGGTTGGTTGAGCTCGAGATACCTCATCCTAGGATCTTAGAGGCCACCTCACCCACTAATTTCTCAACCATATCTATCCATTAAATCCCTTTAAATATAAGCTCATAGCCATGGTTGAGGGAAGAACATTGAAGGTATTGTTATGTTGTTGGACTAATTCTTGGCCCAAGATCATTTGGAGAGAGCATAGAGAGCTAAAGTTGTAGCTTTTGGGGATGAAGAGCTGGTTTCATGGAAATGCATGTCAACACTAAGGCTTGGTTGTAAACTTCTTCGTATTTCTAATGCAAGTTTATTTTCTATCCCATATATATTGTTGATGTTTGATTTCAGATATATATTGCTAGATTCCTTAGTTGCTAGCATAGATTAGTAGATCATATTCTGGTTGCTTTGATTCATTTTGTGTTGAAATCTTTTGCAGGTACATAGGTGAACTATCAAAGCCTCGTATTCCAGATATCAGCCTCTATGATCTATTTCTTCTGGATCTAAACCATTCAGACCAGCGGAACACCTTGCTGTCCGCAGGAGGTTAAATATTCCGGTCAACATCTTGAACTGGGTTGTGAGGTGTCAATGGACGATCTATAATTGGTTCAATGGGTCTCATAGATTCGGGGAATGAATGATATCCCCTAGGAATAGATGTGGACATTGTTAGTGTTGGACCTAAGATGTCATCTATCTGCCTATCGATCTCCTTCGCACGGAGAATGGAAGAACGGTATTGCCTACGTTCTTCTTCAATTTTAGAAGAGATTCCACGGGTGCCAAATGAAGCAATGTCTTGACCTATAGGGGTTTCCCAAAATGAAGCATTGGGACCAAAATCCGAGCGAACAACATCATCAACACGTCCCTCCACGGGAGAATGGAACGATGAATCTTCCCGGGAAGGCTGTTGGACCAAGGGAGGTGAGTGTGAAGAATATGGTACTCCACTTTCCACAACCACATTATCTCCTACATGGGAGGTGGTAGCAGCTCCTTGGTCGATAGCTTCCATAGGATTTTCTCCTGAACTAGGAATAAAATCAAGTGGCAAGCTCCATACTCTTCTAGATTGTCTTAACTCAGCCAGTTTGTACAGTTCCTATCTAACCTAGGGTCTAAAAATCTAGAAAACACACCAAAAGAATTCCCTACACAAACTATAGGTCAAAACAAGCAGACTTAAAATGACAGGAGGAGTTCAAAAGTCAGGTCTCTCACTAGGATTGTCAAGAAGGCACCACTCATGATATACCTCGAGGGTATGTGCGTAGTAATCTCCCTAAATGCTATTTTTGGTGTATGGCTCCAAACAAGATGGCCAGAGGGATTTTATTAAATGGATAAGGTATGCTAGTGGGGTCTCTCGATATACTCAAGGTACGTGGGAGCTCGAATCGGTAGTAGTGTTGTCTAATGCATAACCGTACACAAGGGGCCTTCTGATATATAATCAAGTACATGAAGTACCTTTCTATATACCCCAAGGGTATGTGAAAGGCCATTTGATATACCAACGGTACGTGGAAGAACCACGTGAGTCTCAAAATGTAATGCTGACAAATAATGACATCTCCTACGCTTAATGACGCCCGAACACATCTCTAACCTATCACTCAAGTTACTACATAAATTTTAACCTACAACTATCGTTAATTTTAACTTGTATAGTTAGGTGAATGCATGATGTTTTGACAGAACATTAAAACCATGCAGTATGCTTGTGCAAATGTTCACTTTACCATTCAGTATGCCTACTTACGGGAGGGAAGAGAGTGTTTTATTTTTGTTTCAAAACCAAAAAGACTTCCAAACAACAGTCATGAACATCAAATCAAAGACAAGAAAACACTTTTACAAAACTGATTTCTTCTTTTCGAAAACAAATGAGAAGGGTGAGGATCTATTTTCCTAAAAGAAAAACAAAAGGCACACCTACATGCAAATGCACTCTATCTTTTCAATTTTCTCAAAAACATAAGCAAATGTAACTTAAAACTACCATTTATTTTTACTTTTATTGAGTTAGTCCTAGATGCATGAGAGACGGAAGATCATGAAGGTCCTAAAAGCTTGCAAAGCTAATGAGAAAACTCAAATCCAACGCTCAAAGATGATGTCCTAGTCTCAATCAAAACTTTTCTTTTTTTGAAGGAACGAAAAAGAATTTTACTATGCAACTAAGAAATGAAACCTAGAATCTAATCTAGTGTTCTTCTTTCAATTTATGCAAGAAAAAGAGATTTCAATAACACCCCAAACTTTTCAGAAAACAAGGAATCCTTCTTTAAACACAACCAATCAAGCATAGAAGCAGATGAACAATAAAAAAGACTTAAACAAACTTTTGAAATTCCACTCAAATCAGTCTTAAACCATCAAATCAGTAAGCCACACACATCAGATTTAGTAACACAAGCCTGATGACAGAACTAAAAATAATCAAAATCTAAATTTTTGCAAAGAAAAATGAGGAAAAAATTGTTTTGGGATGATGCCTACTTGGCGTCGCTCTTCGGAGGTGTTTGAAAAATCATTTCCAAGGCAGCACTGCTCCTAGAAAACGGGTTACAAGCGGTGGCACCACTCACTACTCACTTTGTTCAGGCGATGGCACCGCTCCTTGTACACAGCATGGACATGGTTCCCTATAGATGGCCAAAACAAAAAAATAATGATGGATCATATAAAAAATGACTAGATCAAGGAAAATTCTAATGAATTGAATATGGAAACAAAGCATAAAAGACCGAAATGACTCAGATATGAATGGATCTAGAAATTTCAAACCCAAATAATGCAAGTCAGAATGCAGATCTGACTGAAGAGAGTTAAAGAAAACGGAGCCTGGATTCAAAAAAGAGTTGCAAACTGAGGAATATCAGAACAACTGATATGCATGCTCCCCAGCAGAGTCACTAGATTTGTTAGCTGGAATATTTCACCTCCTGTGGACAGAAAGGTGTTCCACTGGTTTGAATGGTTTAGATCTAGAACAAATAGAGGACAGAGGTTGAAGGCTCTCCATAGACACCGTATATATGTAGAATACAAGGCTTTTATAGTCCACCTATGTACCTGCAATCAAGCTCAACATGAAACAGATAAAAGAAACCAAAATAAGATCTACTAATCTATGCTAGTGACTAAGGAATCTAGAAACATATATGCGAAATCATAACAACAACAACATATGTGGGACAGAAATCAACTTGCATTAATGAAATATGAAGAAGTTTACAACCAAGCCTTAGTGTTGACATGCATCTCCATGAAACCAAATTCTCATCCCCAAAAGCTCCGACTCTAGCTCTCTATGCTCTCTCCAAATGATCTTGGGCCAAGGATCAATCCAACGGCATAACAATACCTTCAATGTTCTCCCCCTCAACCATGTCCATAAGCTTGTATTTATAAAGCTAGATGGATAGGATAGGTTGAGAGATTTGTGGGTGAGGTGGCCTCCAATATCCTAGGATGGGGGATCTCGAGCTCAACTGACCCACTATAGTAGGGATAAGGGATATCTCAAGGCTTATCATCTAGAAGCCTCAAGAAGCTTCTATTTTTCCCTTTTTACCCAGGTTACTGCGTTTTTCCTTCAATGACAGAGTGGTTCTGGTAATAACCGCTTATGGACTAAGGGATATAAGCGGTGGCACCGCTTATGGGAAACAGAGTATGGGCGGTGTGAACAAGGGTACCGCTCCTAGATAAAGGGGCATGCATGGTGTCGGGGATTTTCATGTAAGATTGATGAAAAACCATTTAGTTTCCACTCCAGAAGTTGGGATTTAAGGCAAATAGGTATGTCAAATGTCTTATCACATGATGGTGACAGGATTTTGGTATAACAATGGGAAGAACAGAACATTAAGAAATCTACCAATTGTGGAAAAAGCCACCCTCTCTGTGTGATCAGAGGAGAGAAAACAATCCACCAGCCCTCGAATTCGTGAGGCAGAGGAGAACCAACCTCCTCGCAGGCTAGCAATCTGTGCCGAAAAAGGGAAGGCGAACCCCCAACAATCGGAATGTGGAACCTTTCACTCAATCCGCATGAAGAAAGTAAATAGCCACGATCGGGGTAGTGGACAGGCCAACAGACGTGTCGTGGAGAGAGAGTGAGCGGGCATGGGCATGGTGGTGGTTTTCCTCCCAGCAATTCACTATCCCAACTAATAATGGAAATACTTAAGGGTGGTGGTGACACATGGCTTTCCCCCATGACTCAATGTTCAACATTCCCCTTCCTTATCCTTTGGAATCATGCCCCTTCTCAATTTAGTTTCCGCGAACATAGCTGGTTGGGTTGCTTGATTAAAATGCGTGTTTACATGATGCCATAATTAAATATACATCGTATGTCTCGATATACCATCAGTGACCATTCCCAAAACAGAAATACAACATAACCAAATCGATGGTGGGGCCTTGGCCTTTAGCTCCGCACCAAGATTATTTACAATATGTGTATCGTGTATTTTTAATGCAAGCAAGGTTAAAAACAGGGTATTACATTCCCCTCCTCCTTCAATAGCACTATCCTCAGTGCTTTAAAAAATTTGAAAAAAATGCTACACTGGTACCGCCTCAGTGTTCCATGAGCTTGAACAAAAATGGAGGTGCCAATTGCATGGCATCCTCTAGCACCCAGGTAGCCTCTTCAGGTCCATAGTGCTCCCATTGCAACTTTACCTTCCCTATGGCTCGATTCTGGAGCATTGTGACCTTCCTGTCGAGGATGCACATTGGCTCTATTTGGAACTCTCCCTCAGGTTCCACCTAAATCACATTCCAATTTATCACATGGCTAGGATCATGTAAATATTTCTTAAGCAAAGAAACATGAAAAACATTATGAGCTCTAGTACTAGCAAGCAATGCAAGTCTATATGCAACAGGCCCTATTCTTTCAAGCACTTCAAACGGCCCACAATATCTAGGTGACAACTTGGCACAACTTCCAAGCTTCAACGAACTTTTCTTTGCCTTCACTCTTAGGTAAACATGATCCCCAACATTGAACTCTCTGTTCATCCTATGCTTATCTGCATAGATTTTTTTTCTGTCCTGTGCTACTTTTAGATTCTGCCTAATCCTTACAACCTCTTGCTCCATTTCCTTGAGAAATTCTGGTCCAAGCACAACTCTATTCACTGAGTTATCCCAAGTCACTGGTGTCCTACACCTTCTTCTATACAAGGCTTCATACGGACTCATCCCCAAGGACTCCTTCCATCCATTGTTGTAAGAAAACTTTACCAAGTGTAAGTAATCTTCCCACTTGGTTGGTTTGTCCATCACATACATGCGAAGCATATATTCAAGCACATGATTAACTCTTTCTGTCTGTCCATCTGTTTGAGGATGGTAGGTAGTGCTGAAGTTTAGCTTTGTACCCAAATCTGCAAACAACCCCTTCCAGAAATTGGAAATGAACTTGACATCTCTATCAGACATTATTGCCTTCAACAATCCAAGCAATTTGAAAGTCTCCTTCATGAAAATCCTTGCAATGTCATCATTCTTGTGCATAGAATTCACTGGTATAAAATGTGTTGCTTTGGTTAACTTTTCTACCACAACCATGATGGAATCATGTTGTCTCCAAGTTATCAGCAATCTTGTGATAAAATCCATGGAAATAACTTCCCATTTCCATTTTGAAACTGGCAAAGGCTGCAACAAACCTACTGGATGTTGATGCTCAACCTTTACCTGTTGACATTTCATGCACCTTGAAATGTATTCAACCACTGTCCTTTTTCATTCATGGCCAAAAGTACTATTTTCTAGCTGTAGCAATTGTCTTCTGATATCCTGGGTGACCAGAATACGGAGCTTGATGGATTTCATCCATAACAACTCTCCTCAAATATGCTACATTCAGAATATAAATTCTACCTTTATAAGTGAGAAGTCCATCTTCTTCCAATTTATATCCCTCATACCTCTTCTCAAGACATTGCTGCTGCAATTTGGCTTTTACCTACTCATATAATTCATCTCCAGCAACATGATTTGCAATCTGCTACCTCAAATCTGATTGGCAAATACTCAGAGATGCCACATGCATTTCCTGTACCTTCCTGCTTAGTGCATCAGCTACCTTGTTCTCTTTTCCCCTTATGTGCTTGATTTCGAAATCAAACTCACATAACAATTTCAGCCATCTCGCTTGCCTAGCATTCAAAGTAGGCTAATCAAACAAATACTTCAGTCCACAGTGATCTGTTCTAAGCTCACATATTCTACCCATCAAGTAATGTCTCCACATCTTGAGGGCATGTACTATGGCTGCAAGCTCTAAATCATGAGTGGCATAGTTCTTTGCATGCTCCTTCAGCTTTCTTGACTCATAACATATCACGTGGTTGTCATGCATAAGGACTCCTCCAAGCCCTTATCTGCATGCATCAATACATACCACAAAGTATTTCTTTGGATCTGCAACTTTCAATGTTGGTGCACTGGTGAGAATATTCTTCAACTGCTAGAAGCTTTCTTCACACTTCTAAGTCCATTCGAACTTTGTTCCCTTCTTCTACAAAGAAGTGATGGCATGTGCAACCTTGGAAAATCCTTCAATGAATCTCCTGTAGTATCCTGCAAGTCCCATAAAAGACCTTACATCTGTCACATTTCTTGGAGTAGGCCAATTCATGATGGCTTCAATCTTCTCAGGGTCTACTGATATACCCTCTTTGGAGATAATGTGTCACGTCCCCATGCCTTCGACTGGCATAGAGGATGCGACTACAAGCTTCAAACCCAAGGCTAAGAGCCCCATAAACATGTACAGGCATAAAATTTACTGAAACAAAATGCTTAAACATGTGCATTGAACTTAAATATGCACATATGAGAATTTACCATGCGCGGATGCAATTATCTATCAAACACAGTGGAAACATCATGCATTCAAACAAGCATTCTTTCAACATGTTCATTTCATTAACAGAAATTAAGATTTCAGAAGTAAAATGGATAAAATCACTTATCTTATGATGAACTCGGTCCGCAACCAGCTACGTCATTGCAACGTTCCACCCAACCATAGGCTAGCGTGCTCCTTAATCTCTTAGCAGCGCTGCCACCCCCGAGCTGGGAATGATTCTCCAAGGAATAAGGGAACTAGCAGGCTTACACATAGCCAAGGATATACAAAACACAGCCAAGCCAACACAGTTGGGTTTATCAGGCCATTAAGGAGTTGGAGAAGGCCAACTGCTAAGCTGGTGAGCTCATTATAGAGCCAAGAACACCTACACCAGAACTAGCCTGACCTCTAATACACCCAAACACACCCAACACAAGGAATCAGTCCCTTCTCTGCTACACAGTCCCTCAGGCCCTGCATTCCCTTCCAGTGCTATTCAGGGGTGATGGAGAAGAAGGCCAGCCCTCTAGCTCTGTCTGTGTGGTTCCAGCCACCAGGTTTATCAAGCAAATCTAAGCCAACATCCCTGCTCCCAATATAGTCCGAAGACCAACCATTGCACTCAAGCAATCAACCAGCTATCACAGCTTAAACAGGGAAAACGATTTCCTGAGTCGTTCTTGGCCCTATTGTGGCCAAAATGACTCTCAAGTGAATTACAACAATTCCCAAACACAATAGCAACCCAAGTACAACAGGGGAAAATCAGCAGTCCCTTCAAGACAATGAATCCATGGGGAGACTTACACAGACCATGCGGTAAAATAAATTAACAAAATTTTGACCTGGGCATGAGTAACATTCAATGCCAAATCCACAGTTCAGCTCATGAGGCAAAGACACAGCTGCATCGTCCACCAATCCGCAGAAGAAAATCATGTGGGTAAAACCCAGAAATTCCTGTGCGTGAGAGAAAAAATCAGACCCCGTGAGGAATGAACAACTCTTCCTGGGCGCGTGGGTGAACAACAACAGCTGAGAGGACGCGAAATTTGATGTGCGTGAGTAACAGCAACAAATTCCCTACGTGAAGATGAGAAACAATGGCAAGGACGCGAATTTGGAGGGTGTGGGTGTTCAGCAACTTGTGGAGAGGAGAAGAATGTCTGCGTGGGTGAAGAGTGCGTGAAGGATTCCCCTTGCCATTCCAAAGTCAACTGCTGAGTGGAGTGTGCATGGAGGCATGGACTGACAGTCCTGCCACCCCACTCCCAAAACAATTAACTGCCATAACTTTTCCCAGCTGCCAGCAGAAATTATTAAATGGAGGTAGTTGGAAAAAAACAAAAGAAGATGGCACATGGGTTTTTCCCCCTTTTGGCTCAAGGTTTGACAAATTCCCCCCCCCCCCCACCACATCCTTATCCTTGGGAAAATCATGCCCCATTCGATTTAGTTGCCACGACCGTAGCTGGTTGTGTTCATTTTAATTATAGATGCATATTTACATGATGACCAACATAATATATGCCGCATGCCCCGATATACCATCGGTGACAAATTTAAATCCTAAACATAACGTGACTGATCAATGGTGGGGCCTTGGCCTTTAGCTCCACACCATGATCATTTACAATATGCACATCATATACATCTAGTGTAACGGGGTCAAAACTAGGGCATTACATAATGTGACCCAAGAACTGAATTATATCCCTGTATAAGTCACACTTGCTCAGCTTTGCATATAGTTGATGTTCCCTGAGCACTTGCAATGTCAGTCTCAAATGCTCTTCATGTTCTTCCTCATTCTTAGAATAAACAAGATTGTCATCAAGGAAGACAAGAAAAAACTTGTCCAAATACTTACTGAAGACACTATTCATAAGGCACATAAATGTAGCTGGCGCATTTGTGAGACCAAATGGTACCACTACAAACTCATAATGTCCATACCTTGTCCTGAAGGTTGTCTTATGAATGTCTTCATCCTTGATTCTCACTTGATGGTAACCAGACCTCAAGTCAATCTTGGAAAATACCTTTGCTCCTCTCATTTGATCAAATAGGTCATCAATCCTGGGCAAAGGGAATTTATTCTTCATAGTAACCTTGTTCAACTGTCGTTAATCAGTACATAACCTGAGCGTACCATCTTTCTTCTTTACAAACAGAACCGGTGCTCCCCAAGGATACACACTGTGGTCAGATATACTTCTTTTCCAACAATTGTTGCAGTTACATCCTCAATTCTAGCATCTCCTATGTACTCATTCTGTAGGGTGTCTTGGACACTAGAGATGCTCCTGGCACAAGTTCAATTGTGAAATCAATGTCCCTCTTTGGAGGAATCCCTGGAATCTCATCGGGAAAAACATCCTTGAATTCCTGTAACAGCTGATAGTCCTCCAACCTAGGAGTCTCATCTCCTGTTGGTTCTGGGATATGAGCTACATAAAATTGGAAACATTTCCTATAGAACTTCTTTAACTGCATTGCTGAAACATGTCTTACTGAAATTACCTTCGGAATACCTTTCACTACTACTGGGTTTCCTTCTTCATCCATGCATTCAAAGGTCTTGTTATAACAATCAAGCTTCACTCTGTGAGCTTATAACCAATCCATTCCAATGAGAATATCATAGGAACCAAGCGATAGAACATTCAGATCTACACAAGTGATCAATCCATTCATAACCAATGGACACTTCTCTACCAATTCACTGACTTTTCTCTTAGTCTCAGTGGCTAGCTAGACTAACCAAGATTTTCCATGATTTACCTTCTTAAAAGCACAAATATCCACTACCGTAGGAGTAATGTAACTGTGAGTAGAACCAGGGTCAATCAAAATAGAAACAGATTGTTCAACAATCTTACCTACAACTTCAACCACTGTTGACTGGTGATCTTCCTGGCGGTCCTCCAGTGCTGCATAAATTCTAGGGACTGCTCTGGCTACCTGACCCACTATTTCTGCTCCCTGAATGTTATCAACTGGTCTTGCACTTTCATTCTCAGGTGGACAATATCTACGCAAGTGATGTCCTTCACATTTCCAACATTTGAGTGGACCTTTATTCAAATGTGGCTCTTTAGGCTTTCCACCTATCACTCCAACTGGATTACTCGCAACTTGGGATGGCTGCTTCTACTGATTCCTGAATCTAGAAGGTTTGAAACCTTTCTTTCTTTGGTCAAACTTTTCAGTCTTCTTGTCCTTCCATGCCTTATGGTAATCAAGTTTACCTTTGCTTTGCTCATAGCAATATTTATCCTTTATTCTTGCTTCTTCAAGAGTTCTCGGCTCATAAAACGCAATTCTATCTTTGTAGGATTGACGCAATCCACTTAGAAATCGTTGCATCCTCACTTTTTCATCTCTGATGTACCAGACATACCTCAAAAATTCCAATAATTTATTTGCATATTCATCCATGTTTTGTTGTCCCAATCTCAGCTCATGGAATTCCTTAATCTTATCATCATAGTACCTATTAGAGAGGTATTTATGCCTCAAATACTTCTTGAACTTTTTCCACTTCAGTTTCCTTTCACTGATCCTCTTTACTTTCTTGAAGTGTTCCCACCAAATGGATGCTCATCCATTTAGATTGAATATGGCAACTCTGGCCTTCATGTTTCCTGAATAATCCTGCACCTGAAAGTACTTCTTTATCCCAAGAAGCCAGGCTTCAGCTTCTTGTCCCGTCTTTATCTCACCATCAAATGTAGGAGGTTTAGCTTTCCTAAATTCATCTTGAGAGAGATCCCTATGGTGCCTTCTCCTTTTCCTTTTATGAGAATATGAACTTGTTGTTACCACCTAAGTTGTACTTAGTGGTTTTTTTATCAAGTGAGCCTAGTGAGCCGGACAGGGTTAACTTGTTCGGACTTCAAAAAGACCTTTGGAAGTACTTCTGGGAAGTGCTTGTTGTACTATATCACATGTTCATACCCCATGAGGGAATTGTAATAAATTTTCTAGCATGATAGTGTCTGTAAAAGACTCGGTCTCTTAGACTTCATTTGTCAATCTGATCAGCCCAGGGTGTTTTTTCCCTTGGTTATTATTGGTTGTTGAATAAACGACTGATAATTTCTGAGTTTTTCACTCCATACCTCCAAAGTTGGGGTGGTCGGCTTGGCATTTAGGCCTATTGAGGTTATTAGAGTCTATGTGTCAATGTATAAACATGATAGACATCATTTTTGAGTCATATGAACATGTCTAAGTCCCCCTAGGTGTTTTTCAATTTTTCAATTTTTTAGTTCTTTCAGTGTTTTTTATTAAAATTAAATTTTTCCAGAACTTAGGCTGTTTTTTAATAGTTTAATTGGAAAAATTGATTTTGTAATAAAAGTGGGCCAAATAATCGGTTTCAGTCATGTAGGTGCTCATTTTCAAGCTAAGAGCACCATGTAAACCCATGGACCCACTATTTCCTAAGTTTTGAGTGATTTTCCATCACTCGGGTCAGAAAGCCCCAAAAATCAATTATTGATTATTTTAATTAATAAATTGATGAATAATGGAGCAAATCCAAAATCAGAAATCAGTGGATCCTCAGCCGATTTGATTGAAATCAGTCAGATCTGAAGCACATTGACTGGATCTGACAAATCCTTGACTGAAGGAGGGGATCAAATCAGATCTAGAGTTGATCTACAGCTATCTTCATGGGAAATTGTGCCCTCTCTCTCTCCTCCACATGTGTGGACTCTCCTGGATGCTTTGTGGGCCGATGTGTTGGTGTATGGGTTGATGTGTCAGCTCAATCAAGCCCTCAGTTGACAAGTAGGCTCAGTTCAACTTGATTTCTACATTGATGAACTCTCCATCAATTGATTTCACTTGATTCCATGAGGAATTGCGCCACCCCTGGGCTGGATGGCCTGCAATTTGTATATATCCTGCTTGAGGCTCCCTCTCCTGAGCTAGTTAGAGCTGGACTGAAGGGATTTCCATTGTAACTCTGTATTTGATCATCGTTTGTGAATAAAGAATATTTGGAGGCTATACTGTGTAGTGCATGTGTATGTGTGGATTCTCAGTGTTATGCTGTTGATGTGGTAGCTACAATTTCTTACCAAATTATGTGTTGCTTCTGTGTTATGGCTTCAAGGATTCAGCTGAATCTAGTAAGGGTGTAAAATGGGAAATCTATA
>LPNX010718728.1:324283-339328 GCA_001517045.1 Pseudotsuga menziesii | reverse complement strand
GTATGCTCAAAAATTTTAGTTATATGCTTAAATAAGGTTATTTTGGCATGATCTTTCATTTTTGTTGCTTTATACATCTATATCCAGATCTCACGAGGTCTGTGCAGGCTTGTGTTGTTTAGTTGCAGGTTCCCAATTGGATGAAGGTGTGGATCTATATTGATTCAATTCCTGTCCAATAATATCAATACTATGTCCCTCAACACTCCACAAAAGGGCCTCCTTTCAGCTTGCTCCATCCAAGAAACGATCTGACCTTCTCTCCTCTTCTTCTCATTTCTATAAAAAATCAACATTTTTACCCGGTTACTCTGTTCGTAGCTTTGATTTTGATTAGATATATCATACTAAAAGTAATTCCAACATAGTTCTATCTTATCAAATCCTATATTCTAGATCTTGCACTTAAAAAAGTTTCATAAGCATTCTAGATCTAGCTTTAGGGAAATCGTCTTTTTGCATGAAAATTTAAAGAAAACTGGTAGATCGCATGCATTAAATTTCCTTTCACTCTTATAAAATTTAATATTCTACAATATCAGTGCATATTTCATTGTCTACACAAATAGAAATCCAAGATCCCAAGGAAAGCTTGCTTTCCTTGGTTCCTTTTACGCCTGTTTAGCTAGTTTTAACTTCATTTTTCCTGAGATAAGGTAGGCTGATCCAAAGGTACTCTTAAAGTGATTTTGGGCATATTTTATTATAACATGCTTTATTTATTTTATCAGTTCTGACAGAAAATAAAGGAAGCTGCTGTCCGAAGTGGCCTCAGGAGCGTTCAAATCCCCCCAGAGGTCTCCCTTTTCACTAAAATCTTAAAATTTTTGCAAAGTTGTAAGATCTTGGTTTCAGCTTGTATAAGGAACAAGAAGTTTCTGATATTTCAGTTCAATGATATTGTAACCAATAATAAATAAAATTATTTTTGGAATAGGCTCTTGCGAGCCCATTCCCCATCCCCCCTGGGGGGATTTGCGTCGGTGTCCTTTTCATCGCTTTCTGCTTATTTCTTTTTTAAACTAGCATTGATATAATTTGTAGGGTAGTATACTTGATTTTATTATTAATTTCATATTCCACTTTTTGTTTTTTTCAAAGTAATCATAATACTTACCCCACGATTTCCCGATTGACCCGAAAGGGGAAAGAGATTCATGGTAGGACTAATTAGAAAACTAGAATTGTAGATCTGTTTTATTTTTCAATCATTTGTTTTCAATGATCATAAAATTAACCCCTCCTCGATTCCCCGATTGAGATCCACTTGGATCGAAAGAGGTTCCTGGAGGGTTTTCTTTTAAACAAGAACATCCAGTTTAAAACTTACTAAAATTTACAAGACTCCAGTGTGTATGGTTTGCACTTGGTTGTGTTTCGTCCGATCAATCAAGATGTATCAAAAGCACTTGGGTGACTAGTATAATTAGGACTCATTATCCCCAACTAGCAAACCATCAGGTGAAAATCCAACACCTAGATCGAACCTTTTACGGTGGAAAAATACCCAAAGGAAGCGAGAACTTCTGAAAAGTGACCTCGGGGCGCCGATCTCTGTCACACCCTAATGGGTGCATTATGGACAATAGCCCCAGAGACTCCATTTCATCCCACATATTCCTTGCGAGTAGCCGTGAAGGTTTAGTTTTGGACATACTCCAAGTACTCTCGGGTATATCTGGAGTCCCCCTTCACCTAATTTAATCAACTCATACTTCAAATTTAACTTAAAACATACCAAGAGGCAATCACAAAACACTCACTCCAAGCACATGCAAGTACATTGTTTTTATTTCTGACCCCATTCTAAGGCACTGGTTATTTTCTTGTTTTATATATATATTGTGTCTCAGCATTGTGCTTTCGTGTGTTTATTTTCATATCTTGTCATCTTTGATTGTCCATAGTTAAGTCTCGAACTCCTAAGTAACTCATTCAGTTTAACATCACCTTACTAAGTAAATTGTCCTTAGTAACATAATAGGATCTACCCCCCTTGGCTTCGTTAGGAGTTGAGCCTAAACGGAGGAGTCAAGAACAAGGTGACAGCCTTGACTCAAGACTTGACCCCAAGGACACACCGAGTGGCTTGAATATTTCTGCCATGTGACCCAGGTGTGTGAAAGGTGGCAACACTTGTATCTCCACTGGATTATTCAGAGTCAGATGATCTGCTGGAAGTCCTTCTTATTCTCCTATTGCTACTCTTACTACCTTCTGGCCTTGATGTACTTCATCCAGAATCTATCTCTTCCTGTAAATCTATCAAAATCTGCAATATGGCAGCATCCAATTGATGCTGCTCTTCCTGGGCTTTAACCAAGCTTCTCGTGGTGGCCGTAACCTCGAACGGTGTCCCCTGGAATCTCCTCCCATTAGACTCCATGTCATCATTTCCATTATGGACATTTTCTCCCATGGCATCTTCTGCTCGCTCGTAAGAATCCCGAGCATCATACCCATCATGGGTTCTCATGACTAGACCACCTCTTTCTTTACCACACTATTCTTTCTGGAGTACTTCTCTTGGAAGTTATCTAAAGCTCTGCAAATGTTTTAGTAGCAAACTCTTAGATGCATAACATTAATATAAATCAAAACTACTTAGCTTTTCTTCTGGAAATTTTTTGTTTAAAACAACAATTATGCTAAAACATAGAATTTTCCCTATTTCTTTTCAGCCCTATGACCGCTGATAATTTGCTGAAATCCGCTGAAACGATGTTGGAAGACAGTCGAAAACTGCATGAAAAATTACTGAGAATTTCCTTCAAAGAACCCAAATTTCCTTAGGCCCAATCGGACCTCATCCCAACTACTTTTCCGATTTTTCGGTAGTCAAAACAACTACACTTCTGATCTGCATCGGTGAGCAAGTTGACTGTGCATCGGGTGCATAGTCCGTTGAGCAGCCGTAACGGCGGAAAATGATCTTCCTACCGTTTCCGTGCCGAACGCGGCTGAGCTTCCGATCGATGATCCAATCATCAACAAATTTTCGATGCTTTTTAACTCTTCATTGGTGATTCGTTGGTCTATTCCCTTCCATCATGTCGGCCCCACAATGGTGTATCATTCTGAACTTCATCGGTGATAACATAACCTATTAGTCACCCAGCTTTCTACAACAGCAGCCAATAATCTCCTTAAGTCTTCCGCAATCGTAAGTCTATCGGTGATTGGAACCCCTAGGAGCTACGACATCGACTCTCGGATGTACTTAGTCTTTTCAATCTCCACAATGGTGGACATTCAACAAACTTTACCTAGTGTAGATCATCGGTGACCGCATCCTCTGATCATTGGTGATGTGATCAACTAACCATCGTTAATGGCCGATGATTCCATGCCTTAGAAAAAGTTTTGAAATTTTCTCTTCCTTTCAGAACCTTCATTGGCTCAACGATCGCTTATTTTCTGCCGATCCGTTTGTTATCTGTCGGTGAAAAATTTCTCTATCTTTCACTAACTTTGGTGGCTCCATCTCCCCTATCCTTCGCTGATTAAGTAACTGCTTGTCGCCTCCATAATCCACTAACACCTTGGCATCAACGAGTGGAACACTAAAGCATCGGCGGGTCAGTTCAATCAGCAGCCGCAACAGTGGCTCATCATCTTCGATCCTTTTCCAATCGGTGGTCCAATCCAATAATGCTTTTCGATTGGAAAACTAAAGCATGAATTTGACTGGTATCAGTAGTCAGGGCTTCTCCCTCTCAGAAGACTAGTTCTCTAGGCTTCTGCAACGGCAGACGCACGAAACACTATCTTCTTCCGATGGCCGACGATTTTAGGCCTTAGAAAAATTTTCAAAAGCGCCATCGATGGTCGGAGGCTCTATGCGTCGGAAGCATAGTGGTATAGACATCCGCAATGGAGGGAACTCAATCAACTAATTTCCATCAATGATTTCAACACTTAAACAAAATTTTGAAACTTTCTTCTTCTGTCAGTAGTTGGAACCACTAGCACTACTACATCGGTGTTTTAGTCCCCACGTCAACCACAACAGCGGAAACCCATTCAACTAATTCTTGCCAATGTTCATCGGCAGTTTCCCCGTCTAACCATCGACAATGAGAACAACTATCTTCCGCCGATCGCCGATGGTCGAACTTAGAAAATTTTTCAAATTTTTTCCGGTTACCATCCATCGGGTGGCCTTCCCACTAAGTGCCCGCTACATCAGAAGATATTGTCATTGAGTCTTTCGATGGGCCGATAGTTCTGGCACTTAGAAAATTTTCTGAGTTTTCTTGCAACAATTCTTTTGATTGCTACTGACCAGAAGGCAACCTGCCTCTGCTATATGATCTTACATGGCCCCTTCAGGCCTACATTGTAACCAGAGCTCTAATACCACACTGTAATGTCCCCGACCTTCCGACCGGGGAAAAGGACGCTACTATACATCAAATCATCCGGGCATCTAGCCCCATGAAGATGAACATACATACATATAGTGCTGAAGCATGATACTTAAAACATAAAGCATTTTATGAAGCATAATCATTCATATACACAATGGAAGCAAAACATATCAATCGGCATTCATGCAGATATAGATCAGCATTTAACATGTATATCATCATTCATCAATGGTAAATATGTAATTGCAGACACAAGTTAGGTAAGAGTACTTATCTTATAGAGAACTTGTTCCGCAACCAGCTACGTCGCTGCAACGTTCCACCCAACCATAGGCCCACATGCTCCTTAATCTCTCAACAACACTGCCACCCCCAAGCCGGTCATGATTCCCGAAGGAATAAGGAACTAATAGGCTTACACATAGCCAAGGATAACAACACCACTAGGGTACACAGTTCAGCCAAGCCAACACAGTTGGGTTTATAAGGTGAACAACAGATTAGCCAAGCCAACAAAGTTGGGTTTATCATGCCATCTAGGAGCTGAGAAAGGATATATGCTAAGCTGGTGAGCCCATTGAAGAGCTACAGACACCAACACCAGAACCAGCCTGGATTCTAGAACACCCACAGACACCCAACACAATGAATCAGCCCTTTCTCTGCAACACAATCCCTCAGACCCTGATCTCCCTTCCAATGCTATTCAGGGGTTGTGGAGAAGAAATCCAGCTCAGTAGCTCTATCTGTGTGGTTCCCAATCCACCAGGTTTATCAACCACCTTAAGCCCTCATTCACCACTCCAATGCAGTCCGAGGACAAGACCACTGCATGCAAGCAGCCAAGCAACTATTCAAGATTTCACAGGAGGGAAATACAGTTGACCAGAATGTAGGAACTCACAGCAGTCCTTCAAGCAATACCACCACAAAAGGGAAAAAAACACAGCCAAACAAATCATGGCAAATGACATCCCATGATCAACCCTGAGCCCACAGCACACAATCTCACTGCAATCGCTGGGAAAACTTACACAGACCGAGAATGGAAACTACCATAATTCCAAACTCTGCGTGAGAGACAAAACGCAACCCACATAACTATGGATGCAATTACAGACACAATTTCAATGATGGGAAGAACAAAGCATTAAGAAATCTGCCAATGGTGGAAAAAGACACCCTCTCTATGTGATCAGAGGATAGAAAACAATCCACTAGCCATCGAATTCGTGAGGTAGAGGAGAACCAACCTCCCCGCAGTCCAACAATGTGTGTCGAAAAAGGGAAGGCGAACCCCCAACAATCAGAATTTGGAACCTTTCACTCAATCCATGTGAAGAAACTAAACAGCCACGATCGGGGTAGTGGACAGGCCAATAGACACGTCATGGAGAGAGAGTGAGCGGGTGTTGGAGGAGCAAGTCGGTATGCCGACTTGAATGATAGCCAACTTAGTCAATTGGCCGACTAACTAGAGATTAGGTTGGCCACCTAAAGTCGTGTCGGTTCACCGAACCGACAGGTATTTATTTTGTAACTGTTTTGTAATCATATATTAGGATGTTGAGCCAGATGAGAACTTGGTTTAGTTCTCTATATTGTATGAACCCTCTCATGCTAATATAATATGTTATTGTATCTACTTGTTCTTGTCTCTTGTCTCGGTTATGTATGTATGTTTTAGTATGTATTATTGGTAACCTTATGTGATCTGTGAGATTACAACATTGGTTCCATTGCCAGTAGTACATGTCTGAGATGTATACAAGCAGATGATATGAGAACAGGAGATTAAGGACTGGTGGGAGTGTAAAGTAGCAAATTATTTAGAGAACTATGCACAAAGAAACAGATTAATGACCGCATAAGAAAAAGAAATATTCTTTACAGAGATGCATGAGAAGTTTGTAGAATCCATGCCCCAACTTTTGAAGAAACTCCTGGATGAAAAATCCAGAAGGGACTAAAGATCAACCGTTACTAGAAAAACTGATTTGTGAGGGAAGAACAAACTTGTCGGAGTGGTTCAAAAAAATCGCTGACAAATTCTGCGAGGCACAAGCAGTAGAAGACAGAACTTCAGTGGAAACCGTCAAGAATAAATTCTACACAAACTCACCGAGCAATTATTTTGTTCCTTACCAACCTTGTTGTTTAAATTCCTGATCAAGAAGGGAGTAGGTCATATTGTCAAACCCTATCCATCACTTCGCAGACTACCATTAAACCCTAACTGGGAAAAAAAGAAAAAGAGGTGGGAAAAATTCATTGCAGAAAGGGAGTGGGAATACTTCCTAAGCAAGTAGACAAAACTATCCGGGCTTTCTAAAGAATTGGGTAGGCTATGAGGGGGTAGCTGGTCATATGTTGGAATAAAGTGGAGTGGATTCTAGTTGACTAAAAGAAATACCAATCTCTAGTAATGAAAAGTCAACCTAAAAAGGAAATCAAGAAGATAGTGTCACACAAAGGTATGACAGACTTCCAAAAAATAGAGAGGGAGAGGAGGCTACAAAGTAGGGAAGAAAGAAGAGAAAGATCCTTAGCGTTGCAGAGAGGAATGAGTACTAGGGTGACCAACCAGGAAATAAATCCAGGAAAGAAGAGGCGTCCCCTATGGAAGACAAACCATGGATAGAGAAGTGAGAAGCTCTCCAATTAGAAGTTCCCCAAGAAGTAAAACCCCCGATAGATCCACATACCCGGATACAGGCTATTGTCGAAGAGGACCTTAGACTAGGAGCTGGTGACTTTGGTATATGGATCCAACTAGACGACGAGACATACACTGGTAGACATCTCATTATCCGTCAAACAGAAGAAGAAAATTGGGTTATGCTTCAAGCAGTACTCTCCAACCGAAGTATCCACTTACTTTTACAAACACATGAAGGAGCAACCCCCTTTCCAAATACAGCTTTGGAGGACATAGAACATTCAGAACTGTGAACAGATAATTGCAGTTGGACATCGACAAAAGAAGTTGACACCAACCGATTGCTGCTCGAAGAGGAAACGATAAAAACAATCGACTGGAACGAGATTTCCATCGACGATAGTTCCGTAGAGAGGAATAAGCAAATAACCCCACCACCCCCACCACCACCTCCACCACCGCACCTCCTGAAAGCAGTGACATTGACTTCGACATGGGTCATGGGTCAGCACACATTCCTCTATATGAGGGTGATGAGGACCCCAGATGACACACGTTCGTCTATGAGTCGACTTGGGAGGCTAACCAAGTTACGGATAAAGACAGACAGATGATGCAGTTCACTGGTGCTTTCAAGAAAAGGGCATTAACTTGGTACATGACCTTTTCTGAAAGAACCCCCCGAGCAACCAAAGCCGAGATCAAAACGCAATTTCTTTCATTTTTTCAAAAATCCAGATGCAAAAAATCTGGCAACAATGAAACTAAAAACGACATCGCAGAAGCCCGGAGAAACTATTCATGATTATGATAAACGATGGAAAGACCTTCTTAGCCAATTGGACTATGTTATTGATGAACAATTATTAATCCAATGGTTTCTTGCAAGGTTATCACAGAAAATTCGCCGACACTTAAGTCTGAATACATTCAAGACTTAGGAAGACGTGCTTACAAAATCTCTCCAAGCAGAAATGGATGAGGACATAACAGCATACTCCACTGATCACAGACTAGAAGAATAGCTTGAGAGCGTACAGAAGTCATTAAAAGAATTAAACCTCAAAAGTTAGGATATCTGGTGCATGAAGTGCTCGACGGCTGGACATTCAAAAGACACCTGTCGACTGGAAATCAGCCAACAGGACCTTCGATTCGTGCAAACTAAATGTTTTTGTGACATTTTCCAAGAGCATGGATACCACTCGACAAAATATTACCCGTTAAACATGAAGAACAAAAAGGCATCTTGGTGTGCAATCTATGAAACTAAAAATCATAACATGGCCGACTGCCATCTGAACCTCGAGAACCGACAAAATTATCAAGAAGTCTATCATACCAATGCAGTTGCACAAAGTAATGAGAAAAACAACATGCCAAATGATCAGAGCAATCAGAGATATGACGGTCGAAGATACGAACACCTGTATGACAATCAACATGGAGGCTATGGAGGTCAAGGTTGATTCTCTGGGAATCGAGACAACCGACCACGTTGACCCATCCAATGTCTTACATGTTATAAGGAGGGACATTGGCATGCAGACTGTCCATACAAGGACAGAACTAAACCTCAAATTTTGTACTCATTGCGGAGTAGGGGATCACTCATTAGAGGATTTCCCTACCATGCTAGAAAAAATAAATAAAAAGAAAAATGTTAATGCCTTGTCGTGTGTACAAAAAAATGATGTAATAAATACGAAGAATTTGCATATCGTAACCCGACAAGGGACAAAAACAGGAAGCAATAACCCACGAATCAACAAAGTAAAAGAAAAGAATATCTACCCTGATCCAGTTAAAGAAAAGAAAAAAAAAGATGCAACAAATGTGTTTAAATAATTTGCACGATAGGAATAGGCTAATGACAATCGACATAACACAATAAAAGAATTAATACAGCTTGTATAGAAAGATAACTCAGTATCTCAGTTCATCGACTTGCTATATGAAATAAAATATAACAACACCGAAAAACAAACAAAGAATATCTGTAGTTTAAATCTAAAAGATAAAAGTGATGCCGACCCACTTGTCGACTTGGAAATTGAAGGATACCATGTCTGACAAGTGGTGCTCGACATTGGATAACAAGTAAACATCATGACTCGTGACACTTGGGGAAAACTAGGAATACCTCAACTATATGAGTCAGTTATATACCTGAAACTAGCCGACCAAGGCCTAATTGAACCTATTGGAGTCTGGAAAAATGTTGACACAACGATGAAAGGAATATCGACCAAAGTTGACTTCTAAATTATTGACCCTAAGGAAGGATCTAGCTCCTTCCTAGCGTTAGTAGGTCGACCTTAGGGAAGGAAGATGAAAGCATCGATATCCCTAGACAAAGAAAGAATAAAATTGAAAGGAAATGGGCAAAAGGTCATTGTACATATTCATCCATCCCAAGGAGAACCTTGGACAGAACCTATCGATGAAGAATTTGATATCCGACAACTTTATCAGATACAAAATAATGAAGATTATACAGAACCTAATATCTATGGAAAAATTCATTTAGGTAACCAAGACTCAGTCGGATATAATTTAGATGCAGAATTCTATGATTGGGAAGTCGAGAACTATGAAACAAAAGCAAGAAGGTGCTGGACTATCCAAAAAGTACAGAAAAATCCCACCCAATAGTGCTTCATAGTGTCCATTGTACCAAAAATATTTGAGAAAAAAATTAGGGAATGCCCTACTTTAAAACCTACAAATATAAATAATACACAAATACCAAGATATCAGGAGAGAGAATCACCAGTCATGCATATAGAACAAGTTTCCAAAAATATTGGTGAACATGGTCGACTACAAAGTTTAGTAGAAACTTTTACAGGACAAGCTGCTAGGTGGTGGGATACACATCAGACAAGACTGCAGACCTGGACATCAGCTTTGACTTACTTTGTATAAATGTTTGGAGGAAAGAAGTTAACCAGACAGGCTCAGATACCTATATTCATTCAAGGACAGAATCCAGAAGACCATATTAAAACATGTGAAAAATAATGGAGAAGACTTGGATACAAAGATGAATGAGCATGGCCACACCTGTTTCCATCAACCCTCGCTGACTTACCAAACAAATGGTATAATATGGAGGAAGCCCGAGGTGAAACATTCCTATGGCAAGAACTCAAAGAAAATTTTATCACCACAAAATGAGAATTTGGTCGAAACAACAAAGTAGATTCAAGAATTTATACAGCCGACAGAAAACAAACCCTTACCAAACAACCGACAGACAATGGACTATAACAATATACAAACCGGGACAATACCACAGTTGACAAGACTATAGTTGGAAAATGAAAATATAGAAGGGAAAAGATTTATATGGAAATCAAACCATGTCGAAACGACCAAACCTATTCACACAGTACTCAAAGTTGCAACCACCGACAAGGACGATACCGGTTGAATGACTGCAGCCGACTTCCCTACCACATTCTCACAGTTTAAAGAAGGAAGTCGACCAATCAATGAAGCCAAAGCACCAGAATGGCTAGATGCTAAGGGTCAAAACTAGAGAATTCGACATCTCAAATGATGACCGACCAAAAATGGAAAAGATTGGAGACTACTGGAGTGAAGAGCTGACAGCAGAAATAGTGAATCTCTTAAAAGAGTTTCAGGATGTATTTTCCCAAGATTATAAATATCTCAAAGGTTTAGTCCACAAAATGGGTGAAATGAAAATTGACACTAAACCTGATGTCCAACCTATGAAGAAAAGGCCATATAATCTATCTCATAAATACAAAGAGATAGTCAAAAAGGAGATTGATAACATGCTTGCAGCAGGCATCATCTGATCATCATATTATTGGTAACCTTATGTGATCTGTGAGATTACAACATTGGGCGTGGGCATGGTGGTGGTTTTCCCACCAGCCAATCACTATCCCAGCTAACAATGAAAATACTTAAGGGTGGTGGTGACACATGGCTTTCCCCCATGACTCAATGTTCAACATTCCCCTTCCTTATCCTTTGGAATCATGCCCCTTCTCAATTTAGTTGCTGCGAACATAGCTGGTTGGGTTACTTAATTAAAATGCGTGTTTACATGATTCCACAATTAAATATATGTTGTATGTCCTGATATACCATCGGTGACCATTCCCGAAACAGAAACACAACATAACCAAATCGATGGTGGGGCCTTGGCCTTTAGCTCTGCACCAAGATTATTTACAATATGTGTATCATGTATTTTTAATGAAAGCGGGGTTAAAACCGAGGTATTACATATACAATGTAGATCTATGTCATATAGATGCAAATTTAATCATATCCATGACCATACAAATGTGGATCCATGCTGGTACTTCATACAATATACTCCATCACAACCTGGGGAGAAATCTAAGAGTGCTTTTCAACAAATACCCAGGGTGTTTGCCTCATCTTCCACAAAGTATGATTCTATCCAGGTGATTATAGTGATCTGAAGTTGAACATGGTAGAAACCACTTAGTTACCGGTCAATGATGTGAACCGTTAACAAATGCAAGGGAGATCACCATTAATGTCAATGATTCCCAAGGTACCCTAGTACAATATACTAAGTGTGAATAGATTATTTGATTTCGAACACTTAGTTGAATCTCTTAATCAAAGGTCAATGATGTGAACCTATGTCAAGAGCGAGAGAATCAGTCATTAAGGAATACAGATATCAAGGTACTTAACTTGTTTCTAAGATTAATTCCTGGAAAATGAGTTGATATCGACAGGAATAGTCTCGTCGAAGGAGGGCCATGATGAATCCCACATGGACAACACAAAACTCAAAACAAAGTTTTGGAATGTTGTAGATAATGTAACCATCGGACTAACTAAAAAGTAATGACACAAAGGTTGTTTTAACTGCTGAGGTAAACTTCTAACTTCCCTTTGAACATCGGGTGGCACAATAGAAGACTTGGCAACATTGACTCGATGAGGAGGAACACGATACAAAAATAGACAATGCATTCTTTGAAAGAATCAAAGGAGTGAGATGAATCATGAAAGTGGATAGACTTAGAGACAAGATGATTTTCCCAATTGACTAAATGAAATGCACACAAGTGCCATGTTCAAAGGTGACGACAAACTACCATAATATTTGCAAAATGTATTGTTATATTTTTATCATGTAAGCAATATGATATTAGGATCTTTTCTAAGAGAATAACATGCACAACAATAATCATAAGAGACAAGAGACACAAAGAATTTTCCTCGGGGAAACCATAAAGGAGAAAACCCTGCAACTTCCTCAAAGATAGAATGAGCACAAATGGCAGCATTAAAACCTAAAGATAGAAAAGATGATCTCCAATAGTTGTTCTCTCTCTCACACTTGAGAGAGCTTCTCCTCTCTCACTCATGCACACCAGTTGAGTGATTGTGTGTGTTTAGAAATGAGGAGAGCCTCACTTGTATTTATATTCTTTCATTCACTTTATTTCCACTCCAAGAAGTCGGCCTCACTTAACAATTACTACCAGGTCTGACATATCTAGGAGTGTCTAATAACCCTAGTGCCCCACAACTGTAGGGACTTTACCCTCTGGTCAACAAGGATGGTTAACCTTAGCTCAATTGTGGGGACTATTGCTCCAACTTATAATGGAGGGTTAACCTCAATGACTTTACATGACTTGTTTACATTAGAGATGCTTTTCGATAGGAACATAGGGGTATAATATGTAAGATATACAAGTGAATACATTTTTAAGTTACAAATACATAAACACTTCGTAGTAACTAAGAAGGTATTCTCTCGACACAATTTACCAGCACATGTCTTCTTCAATGGATCAATTCTAGATCATCATCAAGTCATCTTTCATCTTCAAGTCTAGATCATCACTTGATATGGATCATCAATGGATCATCATCAAGTATGGATCATCACTTTCTCTAGATCATCAAGTCTGGATCATCACTTGCTCTGGATAATCAAGTCTGGATCATCACTTACTCTGGATCATTACTGGATCATCAAGTCTGGATCATCATCACTACTTTCATCATCTCAAACAAATAGTGCTATCTCTCAATTCTTCTCATCATAGGAAGTTCTATAGAGACAACCCTTTTTCATGCTGGTTGTAGGCCTAGGCTCCATGTATGTCTTCATCATCTTCAGCACTTATATTTGACCATGGAATGAACCATGTCAAAAGCCTAGTATTTATATCTAACGATGGGATGAACAAATCCAAGAACCATGTCAGAAAGGCATGCCCAACACTCACACTGAACCTCATCTTGTTAGAAAGGCTCTGCACTTACATTCGACCTCATCTTGTCAGAAATGATTTGCACTTACATCCGACCTCATCTTGTCAGAAAGGCTATGCACTTACATCCGACCTCATCTTGTCAGAAAGGCTCTACACTTATATCCGACCTCATCTTGTCAAAAAGGATCTACACTTACATCCGACCTCATCTTGTCATAAATGATCTGCACTCACATCCGACCTCATCTTGTCGAAAAGCCTATGCACTTACATCTAATAATGTGGGAACACATCCCACAATCACATCAAAATGGCTCTGCACTTATATCTGATCATGTGGGAACACATTCCACAATCAAATCAGAATGGCTCTGCAATGACCATGTGGGAACACATCCCACAATTACAACAAAATGTCTCTGTACTAATCATCTGGGAACACATCCCGCAATCACATCAGAATATCTCTACACTTACATCTAACCATGTGGAGGCCATGCCTACCACCATGTCAGAAGGGCTCAGCACTTATATCTGACCATGGGAGGCCCTTCCTACCACCATGTCAGAAGGGCACAACTCTTATATCTAACCATGGGAGGAACACATCTTGCCACCATGTCAGAAAGGCTTAGTGCTTATATCCGACCATGGGAGGCCTGGCCTGCCACCATGTCGGAAGGGCTCATGGACTCATCACTTCCCCTTGGAGAGAACCTCGATATGGAGAACACCAAGCTTCTCCCTAAAGTACTCAAATTTCACTCTAGCCATTTCTAGCATAGAATCACATCAGGAATGATTATATTCAAGGATAACCTGCGATCTTCACCAGGACCAATTACATCTGAGGAAAAACTACAAGACCTATTACGTCTGAGCAACCTATGAGCTTCACCAAGATTTATGCTCAAACAAATTGCCTCACAGGATATGCTATAACTCCCTCTTTCAAGAGATCTCAATCTGGATCACAAACTAGAGCTTCACTGCTCCTCTCTACATCATACAAAAAATGAAATTCAGATCAATCAAATCATATAGTATTTTTCAAAAGAAACATACTACCTACCAAATAGCAAGGGGCAACATCTTTTTCCTCAGATGTACTTAGCACCATGTAGGACTCCATCCTCCTAAACCAAGAGATCACACCTGATCCCATACTGAAGTAGCACCCCGAAATGCTCTTCCTATTTCTGGCACTGTCTGCCCAATCCGAATACACATAACCCTCTAGGTTAATCTTCAGACTCGTATCATACTTGAGTATTATTATTGCACATTGATCTAGGAACAAAGAATCAATCTCATCCATGAATAATCAACAAATACTCATGAAATGGTGTTAATCAGAACCAGAATGGTTTCCTCTCTGTATATTCAAT
Organism: Pseudotsuga menziesii; assembly: GCA_001517045.1. Lineage (NCBI taxonomy): Eukaryota > Viridiplantae > Streptophyta > Pinopsida > Pinales > Pinaceae > Pseudotsuga > Pseudotsuga menziesii. The sequence goes on along the minus strand of LPNX010718728.1, from coordinate 324,657 downwards.
AAACAATGAATGGTTACAATAACAATGTCAAGCAATAGCTTGAATCAATGAGAAAATTTGAATACCTAATGAGGCAATTCGAAATCATGAGTGAGTCTCACTTAACTGACTCTTAGCCATTCAATCACACTCAATTAACCACTCGACGAAAACCCTATATGACTTACCAAACCCTAACAAAATTCGAAGTGCAATAAATGACCAAATCTCAACTGAAGGAGATCAAACACATGTCATAGCAAGCCAACCATCAAGTGCTAGTGCTCCATGACTTCAATGAACCCCAATGAGGTTAACTGAAGCTGAACTGATCATCTGAAGTTGGTGGAGGCTCCATGTTAACTCCAGATCATTAAATAATAATAAATAATCAG
>LPNX010718728.1:300185-323925 GCA_001517045.1 Pseudotsuga menziesii | reverse complement strand
TGTCAATTATACTTAGGATAGTGGTTTAACTAGGCCAATTTGACCAAAAAGAGTGTGTATGGTGGTAGATGTCTCCAACACCCCCCCTTAAGCTATACTCAGGAAGAGTTAGAAAACATAGATGCATAAAAATGCTAGGGCCTCGGCAACAAAGGCCATAGGTCACCCTATACAATAAATTAACTGCTTCATAAACCAAGGAAATGGGGAAAACCTCATGGGAAAAATACCCCCCCTCAAACTTAGTAAATCAAGAATTGGTTCTTCTATGCAGCAGTATCCTGAGACTTTTCATGTGAACCTATGAATCCAACCTAAATGAATATGTCTGGAGGAATCTTCCACTTTGGAAGAAGAACAATGCACTCAACTGAATCAGAAATATAAACAGCTGCACGGTGAAAATTGGACCCATGTAGAGTAGCTGAAATCATTTGAAGAGAGAGCAAAGGTTCTTGAGGATTCAAACCATGTGTGGAACACTCAAGATACTGATATGTTGCAGCCTTAAACAGAAAACCATGAGTGGTAAAATAAGCCCCAATTTTTAGGAGCAAGTGTCCAAGCGGATGCAGAATGTCTTCCTCTTTACTAGTTCTATGAGGCGATGAGCATGTGACCAAAGGTAGAGAAGCCCTAAGACTCTAGAGAGTGAATGCTTGAGATCCATAATATAATATAGCTTTATAAATAGATAATTATTCACAAAATAAAATATCATCAACCTCATAAGAGGAAACTAACACCAAATCCCCATCAGCAAAATTGAAGAAGAACTGTGGTACTTGATTTTTCACACCGGAATTGGTGAGAGCAGCTACAAACATGACTGAAAGCTCTTGGATTTTAAAATATGAAAAAAATAATATCAGATCAGATTGTAAATAAGATCTAAATAATTTCACAACAGATCCAAAACTATGAAATGAAATCAAATCCCCAGCAGCAGTTTTGTAGGAGACATGCGGTACTTGTTTCTTCACACCGTTGATGAGGACAGCTACAAGCAGTACTGAAGGTTTATGAACCTAAAATTTTGAACCAAGAAATATCATATCAGATCCAAATAATATCATATAAGATCCAATAAGGTTCATATCAGATCCAAAATTATGGTCAACCGAGACGGTGGATGCACAGTTGTCTTTTTCTTCAAAATTCTGAATTTTGGTGCATGCAATCCTGCAAGATTTTGCTGGAAGATATAGATCATGGGGAGTGAATGTGTCATTTATAATCTGATATTTCTTCCAAAATATCCAATTTTTTACATATTTGCACACCAGCAGCAACATTAGAGGGAGAAAAATCAAATTTCTCTTCACTTTCGGAAGCAATTACTGGTAAATTTTGCACAGAATTCAAAGGAAAATCACCGGTGAATGTTTGCATGGAAGTGCAGCAGTATTTTTATTCAATATCATAGATTCAAATGTATTCTTCTATTTCAGCAATATTAGGAGATGAGATATCAGATATCTCATGAACTTCTAGAGCGTCAAGAGAAGGAGTCACTGCATGGAGACTTTCTTCAATTCGAATTGAATGTGTAGAAGATTTTGCTTCATCTTCATCTTGAACAACTTCATCAGAGAGAGTAGAGGCCGAGACTTTTGAGTAAAGAACTCTTGTGGTGCTGGATGTGATCTCCAAAGTGCTATTGTGATCCTCCCTGTGCTTACCAAAGGTTCTATCCCATTTTGTCCAGAGATCCTTTGGGCATTCAGCAGAACCAATAAGGTAGTACAAGCTAGGAGAAAGGGCCAGACCTATTGCTCCAAAAGCTCTATCACCGTCATTTATCCAGTCATTATCATTCTCATAAGACTCTTTTCCAAGTCCAATAGACACCTCATCTCTTCAGAGATGCAATCATCTTCAACTTCCATTCCGAATATATTGTGAATGGGGTGAGAAGAGGGATTGATGAGTCCATTTGAAGTTGTACTTGTTAAAACCTACAAATAAAAACAAAAGGGGCACCATAAGGTTGGAAATCATGCACATTTTATGCTTTCATCACACCCAGCATAGTCAATCAAGCAAGCTTGATCAACAAGTTCTTTACTTGGGGTATTGAGTGGTAAGCCTTGGCATCTGGTGCAATGCTGGATTTTTGAGCTATTGCTCACTTTTCATGGAGAAATCTGTCAAAAATCTTGTTTTTGAGAGATAGATCTTTGTCCCGCTGTAAGCTCTGATACCATATTATTCTTGCACATTGATCTAGGAACAAATAATCAATCTCATCAAAGAATAATCAACAAATACTCATGAAATGGTGTTAATCAAAACCAGAATGGTTTCCTCTCTGTATATTCAATAAAAAATGAATGGTTACAATAACAATGTCAAGCAATAGCTTGAACCAATGAGAAAATTCAAATACCTAAGGAGGCAATTCAAAATCATGAGTGAGTCTGGCTTAACTGACTCTTAGCCATTCAATCACACTCAGTTAACCACTTGACCAAAACCCTAATTGACTCACCAAACCCTAACTGAAGTTGGAGTGCAATAAATCACTGAATCTGAATCTCAACTAAAGGAGATCAAACACATGTCATAGCAAGCCAACCATCAATTGCTAGTGCTCCATGACTTCAATGAACCCCGATGAGGTTAACTGAAGCTGAACTGATCATCAAAAGTTGGTGGAGGCGCCCTGTTGACTCCAAATCATTAAATAATAATAAATAATCATTAAATAATATATTTAATGAGAGGAGGCGCCTTAACTGACTGTTTGAACTGATTGTAACCACTAGTTAGCAATTAGGTGCATTAATATCACTCAGATCACCCCTGGAGTGCTCCAGTTAGCCTCCTTGACTGTAGGTAGGTGTGGGTGTGACTAGATGATGTTAATTAATGCTCCACTGATGTCAATTAATGTCAATTATACTTAGGATAGTGGTTTAACTAGGCCAATTTGACCAAAAAGAGTGTGTATGGTGGTAAATGCCTCCAACATTGAGCCCATACTCAACTATACCCTTCAGGTACCTCACTGCATGCTTTGCAACCATCACATGAACATGTCTCAATGTGTTCATAGCAAAGCAAATATCTGGTCTCGTATTCATCGGGTACATCAAGGAACAAATCATCTGATGATACATCGTGGCATCAACCGTCTCTGATGAAATGTCACTCAATAGCTTTAGGCTCGATGCCATAGGTGTGGCCATGGCCTTGCAATCCGTCATCCTGAACCTATTCAGGATATCCACTACATTCTTCCCTTGTCCCAGGGAGATTCCATCCACATTCTGCCACACCTCCATGCCTAGAATGTAGTGCATCATATCTAAGTCCTTCATCTTGAACTCGGCAGTAAGTCTCCTCTTACAACTTTGATGAGTTCCTCTTTTCTTTCAGGAACAAGTCATCAACATATAACAGGATCATTATTGGTATTCAATATTCAACCTTGAATTATAATTTTGGAATCCACTTTACTCTCAGTAAAGCCTAGATCCATCAGTAATCTATCCATTCTATTGTACCATGTCAAACCTTAGGATCTTCTGCAGTCACTCCCTCTGAAGCAGAGCATCACACTCCCTCTATCTTTTGTACTCTATTTTTTGAAACATTATGTACTAGAGTGACAAGTAGCTTCCTCTGCTACTAATATTCTATGCATCCATCTAGGTTCTTTGGATACTAAGATCCTCTATCTTGAAAACGTTCTTCTCGCACCCATATGTGAGCTTGTCATCCTCTATAGGCTTTCATATTCAACCTTGTAGGAAAGGTTAAGATATTCATCACTCTAAGTGATATTCAAGCCCCTCATGTACGTTTTATCCCATGGGTGTCTTCTAAGCTCATACAAGGCCTTCTTTAATTTGTTCACATGAGTCTGCATGTCATGTGCCTCAACTCCCACTAGCTGCAAATGTCTCTTCGTAGTCTATGCCTTCTTTCTATAAGAAGCCTTTTTCTACGAATCCTGCCTTGTATCCCACGATGTTTTCATCTACTACATGCTGGATATTGTAGATCCATATGGAATATACTACGGAATTCCCTTCAGGTCTTCGATATTGCATCCTAGACATCATTCTTCTTGAACTGGTATTCTCCTTCCCTTTCTTCTTGGCTACTTCTTCATAGTTGGAGGACTCTACATCAATGATGCCACTCAACAGTGTCACATAACTGCACTGTGTCTAAGGCCTCTTAAATTCTTTGAAAGTATCATCATATTCTTCTTTATCTTGGAATATTTCTTGAACTGTCATCACTTGTTCTTTGAAACAAGTCTCATCCTTCTTTTCTTGTAGGTGATTGCATGCGATCTTTCCTACAAGTCAAATGCATTTGTATGGTTAGAAACATTTCATAAGGAATATTCATAATGGAAAATTCTTATGCATAAATATATGATCATGCAACTATTTTATCCAATACAACATTCATCCATATCTCACAGAAAGTTTCTAGATTCCTTCCATCTCTACCAGGACAACATTGAGATTATGCACTAATCCAATATGTCAGCAAAGAGGTTTCATTCTAGATAAGTATAAATGGAGAGTTGTATAGCACCATCAGCTACTTACCCATCAGATGCATATTAGTAGTATATTTTCATTAATGCAACCATTCTATCATGCATAACACATCAACTAAATATAAACAAAAGCATAACAAAACAATATCATGAAATGATAATTGAATACTTATCTTTATTTGTTTCATGGGTAGACTCCTTCTTGAGCCTTCAACTTCATCATATTCTTCATTCATCATTTCTTATCCAAATGATAATATGGATAAGATATTATTCAAGATTTGATTCCTTCATATTCCTCATCGCTTGAGGGATCCTCTTTGGACAGTGAGAGCTTGATCTTCATTTGCCCCCATCTTCTCTTCTCTTATTACAAGTCGAGCTTCATCTTGTGTGTACTCTTTCTAGATTCTGCTGAAAGTAATCACTTCCTTCTAGCACACATTCCTCAAATGAATGAATCCCATGATCCTAGGAGGCCATTCAAGGTGGTTATCACAACTTCTGCATTATCCACTGCTTTAATTTGTTCTTTGATTTGAGAGACCCTTGTAAAGTATGACTGTATGGTCTCTGCATTCTCGATCTTCACATTCTTCAACTGGTTTCTTAAAGTCGTCTGATTTATGGTCTTCCCTTCAAATATCTTGGTCAAGGAATCAAACATATCTTTAGGTGTCTTTAGGGAAGATACATATGGTATAAGGTGATCCTTAATCGAATCAGCAATGATCTTCTTGGCCTTGACCAAGTTCTTCTTGTATAAATATTTAGCCTCATCACCCTCTGGAACTGGAACCTATCTACTTATGTAGGTTTCCAATTCATTTCCTTCAAGAACTAGTGAGATCCTATACTTCCATGATAGGAAGTTGTCATCCTCACCAATCTTGTCATCAAGCTGGTGTGATTAGTCATTTTGAAATGAGAACCTCAACTGTAAATAGAAAAATATTAGATCTTACTAATTTGAGGTGTCCATCCTAGTTCCGGAGCTCGATGATCTAGGTTTGTAAGAGAAACCCTAATTTTCAAAACTTGGAATATTTTAGATATGATTGGATAGAAATATATAACTCCTCAAGGAAACCTGTCCAATGTACTCCTTTTCTGAAAATAGTGGAGGGAAGCTCCCGGAACAGGAAGCCCTAGTTTTCCAATTTCCTCTGTAGAAATTCCTGATATTGTTTATGCGGTATCTATGAAAGTGCTGCTCATCTGTGTCTGAAAATTTGTATTAAAATAGCCTCACCTATCCTACTTCCAACACCATAGTTTTGATCAAAATTGGTTTCTCCAATTGGGACTTATGAGAGTTTTCCGAAGCTGACTTGTTTCAGGATTATTCATCATGGCAAAGTTGTACGTACTAACATGTGTCACTGTTTCATCATCAGGGTCTAAAACTTTTACCACAGTAATTAAATTTTGTACCCTATTTGGAATATCTTGAGAAATTTAATTTGGATATTTGTATCCCAATATATTGCAATTCTCCCTAGGTGTCCTGTTTAGGAATCAATCTTGGAAGAGGCTAGGACCCTGATTTGGAGGAATCATGTCTCCCAGAATATAGTGAATTTGAGGCTGGATTTTTTACACAGGGTACTTCAAAATTTTATCTTTGGCCTGTGAAAATTTAGGCCACTAAGACTTCTTCAATCCCTATATATAGAGAATGTACCAAAACTACCTTTTTAGTATTTTAGGTTTTTCCAAGCCCGAGGTCAAATTAGGGTTTGACTTTTTCGGAGTTTTACCCAACCAAAAATCTTGAACTTGGTATCTAAACCTTGATTTTGATGAGGAGAGAAATCTTATGCCGGGCTCACTCATAAATTCTTCTTCTGTAAAAATCCATAATTTCCCGTAGCAAAAACTGAAAATGCCCGGAATCAAATTTTGCTTTGACAGAAAGATGCGCCCTTCAATGGAGAGTCAACCTAGCCTCCTTTTGTTGATGGATTGTGCAGAGAGACCCAAAAATTAAGATGCCCTAGATTATGTAGATACCTAGTTTCTTCTTCTCAGGTTAGCTCTGATACCATGTTATATTTTTATCATTTAAGCAATATTATCTTAGGATCTTATCTAAGAGAATAACATTCACAACAATAATCACAAGAGACAAGAGACAAAAAGAATTTTCCTCGGGGAAACCATAAAGGAGAAAACCCTTCAACTTCCTCATAGATAGAATGAGCACCAATGGCAGTAGTAAAACCCAAAGGTAGAAAAGATGATCTCCAATAGTTGTTCTCTTTCTCTCACTTGAGAGAGCTTCTCCTCTCTGACTCTTGTGCCCCAATTGAGTGAGTGTTTGTGTGTATAAATGAGGAGAGCCTCACTTATATTTATATTCTTTTGTTCACTTTATTTCCACTCTAACAATTCAGCCTCACTTAACAATTACTTACCAGGGTCGACATCTCTAGGAGAGTCTAATAACCCTAGTTCCCCACAACTGTGGGGACTTTACCCTCTGATCAATAACGAGGGTTAACCTTAACTCAATTGTGGGGACTATTTCCCTGACTTACAATGAAGGGTTAACCCTAATGACTTTAAAGGTGGTTCTCAATAGAAATCATGTTTCTTCAGTTTGACACAGGTGGTGGCACCACTCTTTCTTAACTGGACATAGGCGGTGTTGGCCGTGGGCTTCAAAAAACATTTGTCTCGTCCAAAATAAAAATTTATAAGCAATTTTAATGATTGGGAATGCTTCTAAATGGATTTTGAATTTTTTTTGACAGGTTTATCGGATCAAAAAATGGTTATCTAGAAAGAAAGACAACATGATGAAGATGATGTCACTGCCACAAGGGATGCAGGTTGTTTTGGTGCCCTACAGGGTTGTGTCCTTCTAAAGTTCTTCCAGATCACAAGCATGATTTCACATCCCCTCTTGCTGGAATATATTCTACAAATGTGGAACCCAAAGCAGCAATACTTTTAAGTACGACCTCATGTTTTGACCATAGAGGTGGAAGACATCTACTTCTTGATAGGGCTATCTAGACGAGGGGCCCCTATCTCTCTTACTAGTTCCCAAGGAGGGGACATGACTACATAGGAGCTAATCAATTGTCATTGTCAGCTTGTCATGAGATTGTCAGGTAAGAAGATTCCCATTAGGGCTGTGGTGGATATGCCACTTCGCACTGTCATGTTCATTATGTAGAGGCTGGCTGGAATCCAAGGGCCTCATCAAGAATCCCAGGCACATATGTTGTACTCCCTAGAAGCTATGGCACCTATGGTTTTCAACTAGGCAGAGGCACTTCTTCCTATCTTCAAGGACCGGCTAACAAAATGTCAACAAGGAGAACTAAAGAAGTTTGGTTTTGGGTCCATTTTAGCCTACTTATTCTTTGAGAGGGTGCCTCTCATGAGACCCCAGGTTATCTTCACTGAGCTTAGGGATAGAGACCCACACATGTTGAGGTGGGTTGAGATTATGGCCCGCACAGGAGGTGGCAGGGTCAAGGTNTCTCATGAGACCCCAGGTTATCTTCACTGAGCTTAGGGATAGAGACCCACACATGTTGAGGTGGGTTGAGATTATGGCCCGCACAGGAGGTGGCAGGGTCAAGGGGAAATTTGAGGCCACTTTATTTCAATTGTTGCATGACTAGATCCTCATGATAGAGGATTATTCCTACAGAGGGACTAATTTCAAAGGTGACCCTGGTCTACCATTACCACCTGGTGCTAAGTAGGGATATATTGGCAATAAGAAAAACCCTAAAATGTTGATCATGTTTTTATATTTTTATATTTTTATGCTTTTATGGGTAGTAACAAGACCTAAAATTTTACATGCAGATGTTGGTGGTGCATGGCCCGAAGGATATTCTCCAATGGATAGACGAGCTAGAGCTCAATTTGTTCATAGAGGTGATGACCACCTTACTAAGCTGGAGGAGAATTTAGAGCGGCTAACTCTTGACATTCTTGATGTGGTGATAGATGACCTCCCCATGAGGAATCAGAGACATACTATAGGAGTGCCAAGCCGCTTTAGCTGACTACTTTGTGGGTAGCACAGGCCATCATGTGTTATCATGAGCATCCCTAGATGGTGGACTGCATGATGTACTACTGAAAGCTGACTAGCTTCAGGGTTTTTTGTATGATTTTGTATTTCCTAAAAGCCACAGTGCTTTAGACAAGGTCTCGTGACCACATTTTTTGTAAAAAACACTTTATATATATATACAGAACTATTACCGGTGTTTATATGTCTCAAATGGAAATCATATTTACATGAGTATTATGTGTCATTTACAATTTATTTAACAATGAACCATGATTATTTTACAAATTATGAATGGGAAGTATACCAATCTAGGATGTAGTTTGCTAATGAATCAACAACTACATTATCCGACCTATGGATATGCCTATAAGTGATACACTCGAATGACCTCTCTAATAAACGCACTCTCTAAAATAAATGGAGAAGTACATGGTTTCTGATGGTATATACATCATTTAGATGACAAACCACTAATTGTGAATCCATAAAAACTACCAAGTCAAGAGTGTATCGATATGGAGCCTCGGTCAGTAGAACTATAACTACCTGATACCCGGCTATGTTGTTGGTAGTGGGACCAATACAAACCACTTCTGAACTGATCAAGTCATGATCAGGGGAATAGAAAAACCAAGCAACTGAATCAAGTTTCAGGTGGGTTCAGGGTATGATGACAAGCACAATTAGTGAATCCATAAAAATCCATTCGATCTGCATAACCAAAACATGGTATAAATAGTTTGGACATTAAACTCAACACCATACAGAATCAAGACACAACACACTAAAAGCCTGTAAAACCCCGGTAATGACCCCATTTGCATTAAAGGTACATGATGTATATATTTTAATTAATCATGGTCATATTCTAAAGGCAAAAGGTCCACCATCGATTTGGTTGTGTTATGTTTCGGCAATTGGGATCGTTGCTGATGGTATATCGTTCCATTCAGCACATTATAGTTTTGGCATCATGTAAACATGCAAAACTAATCAAAAATATACAAACAGCTATGATGGTGCAACATTAAATGAAAAGGGCATGAGTTCCTAAGGTTAAGGGGGGGGGATTGTCTAACCCATGGGGAAAAGCCATGTGTCAACCACTTAAGCTCCTATTTTAGTTGAGGGTAATTAATGTTGGGTAGTGGTGGTTGGTAGGCTTTCCCCCACACACCCACACACTCTCCACTAGTTGGTTCAGTCACACGCACAGGATGGAAGTGGTTTTCCTCACGCGTCATTGAAGATGCCAAATCGTTTTGTCCATTCTCCCCACCGCTTCTGTTTTCCCTCCTCACGCAGACAATCGGGCCTCTCTCCACCTTTTGGCTGAATGTGTTCTATGTAAGTTTTTTTTTCATGCAGGGAGTACTTTTTTACCTCACGCACAGTTCAGGACTATGTTTCCCTGTCCAGGCTAAGAATCGGACCTTCACCTCCATTTGGGGATTTGATGTGAGTTGTGTTTTCTCTCGTTGTTGCAGTGGTAAAAGCGTGGTTGTTGTTCTTCCCTTGGATTTGGGTTGTTGTGTGTGGTTAATTACCTTTTTGGGTTGCTGCTGAGTTGTTTTGTCCATGCTAGTCCCAAGAACAACTCTAAATTTCCTTGTTTGGCTTGAGCCGCATCCACCATTTTGGGTTGTCACCCTGTTGCCTTGTGTTCCTTCACAGAGTTGTGAATTGATTTTGTTTTACTGCGGGTATGCAGTGGTTGGTATTTGGACTATGTGGAGTGGGATTGAAGGCTGGGTATGCTTGAGAAACCTAGTATTGGGGAGCCACACAGATAGAGTTCGATGGCTGGCTTTCTTCTCCACAACCCCGGAAGAGCATTGGCAAGGGAAGTCAGGGCCTGAGGGACTGCAAAGCATAGAAGGGACTGATTCCTAGTGTTGGGTTTGTGTGGGTGTCTTATAGGTCATGCTAGCTCTAGAGTAGGCATCCTTATCTCTTCCATGAGCTCACCAGCTTAGCATTTAGCTTCTCCCAACTCCTTGATAACCTGATAAGCCCTACTGTGTGGGCTTGGCTGATTTATGTACCTTGGCTATGTGTAAGCCTACTTAGTCCCTTATTTCTTGGGGAATCATGCCCATCTCAAGGGTGGCAGTGTTGCTGAGAGATTGATGAGCACGCTATCCTATGGTTGGGTGGAATATTGCAGCGATGTAGCTGGTTGTGGGACAAGTTCTCTATGAGATAAGTATCCTTGTCCATTTTGCTTCTACATTTACACTACCGATTAATGAATATGATGAACATGTGGTATGCTTGAATGAATGTATGTTTGCTTCCGCTATGTATGTGAACGACCAGACATCTTAGTAGGTTTTATGTTTGAGCATTTTATTTCAGTTTATATGTATGTTCATGTTCATGGGGCCATTTTCCCGTATGTTTGATAGTTTGGTAGCGTCCTCTTCGTAGGTCAGAGGGTCGGGGACATTATAGTATGGTATCAGAGCTTATGTTGCAGCATGGGCTTGAATTGGCTGTGAATATGTAGTGATAGAGCCATCATTGCAGCATTGGGCCTCAGAGGGCCATGAGAAACCAGCTAGTAGAGGCAGGTTTCCCTCTTCCCAGCAGAGATCAGAAAACTTCCACAATTTTTTTTTTCTAAGTGCCAATACCATCAGCTCATCAGAAGACTTAGTCTGAAGCTTCTACGATTCATCGGACAGCTTAGACAGAAGTCCGCCCGATGGGGAATTGGTGGGATATAATTTTCTGAAGTGGTCGAAGTTGACGGAGGTTTTGGCGAAAATTAAAGGAAAACTGAGCCAATACATCGACTCAGCTCAACTGAAGATCGTCGAAATGGCGGAGAAAACTTGTGGATGGAACCACCGAAACATCAGCTGGTTTAGTCAAAAGTCCATCCGATACAAACCATCGACATCGACGAAATATAGCTGAAGTCGGAGCCGATACGTCGGCAGAGAACAGTTGAATTTGAAGCTGCAATGTTGGGGAATATTAGTTGAGTATGTAGTTGAAACGTCGGCGGAAGATAAAAGAAGTTTCGACGGGAAAATAGATAAGGAAGTAGCCAACACCCCAGTAGAGATCTCCAAAAGAACGTCGAACATCACCGAAGTTTAGTGGATGGCGCAACCGATGAAGCGACAAATGTAGGTGGAAAATAAAGGAAGTTTTTGCTGAAAAATAGATGATGAAGATGCCGCAATCTCAGCAGAAATTAGACGATAAGGGTGCCAATGTGGAGGAGGAAAGAGAATTTTCATAAAATTCTCTAAGGAAATCGTCGGTGAAGTTTAGTTGTCTTGAGTGCCGATGGACATCGATGGAAAATAGGTGAAGGCCGAGCCGCAGTTTTGGAAGAGATCTCCTGAAGATCGCCAAAACGTCAGCGAGAAATAGGGAATGAAGGAACCGATGTGACGATGAGAGTTAGTGTATGGGAGTGCCGACGTGGAGGAAACCACCGGAAGGAAGTTGAAATGGTGGAGGAAGTTAGTTGATCAAGGAGCCGATGCAGCGACGGACAAGGAAGGAAATGTTCTGAAATTTTTTGTGTGTGGAAAACATCAGAAAATATTAGTTGATGAGACCATCGATGAAGTGTCGAAATAAATTAGTTGTTTGGATTGTCGATGTCGTCGGTGAAATTTAGTTGATGGCGCAGCCGATACGGTGGCAGATAAAGAAGGAAGTTTTGTCGAACTGTCGGTGAAAATTAGATGATGCAGGTGCCGATACGTCGGCAGGAGAGAGGAGAAAGATGAAAATTTGTCTGAAAATTTTCTAAGTATGGAAACCGTCGGCAAATTTTAGTTTATGGAGAATCCGATGCAGTGGTGGACGAAGGAGGAAGTGTTGGCTAAATTTAGTGGTTTGGACCGCCGATGTGGCAGAAAAATTTTGTTGATTAAGCTGCCGACACATCGGAGAAAGTTAGTGGTTCAGACCACTGATGGGTTGAAAGAATTTAGTCATTTGGATCACCATTGAACATCAAAAGAAGTTAGTGGTTGGGTCCGCTGATAGGCTTGTCACCGCGGAAGACACAAAAGGACAGTTGGTTGTCGTTGCGGAAACCAAGACAACTAGCCACCCGATGCACAGAGCACCCGACCGCCGATGCAACGAAAAATTTCTGAAAATTTTTCTAAGGAACGGGATCATCAGTGATCAGAAAAGGATAGTTGTTGACATGACCGATGATTAGTTGATGGTGTAGCTGCAACATCAAAAAATAGTTAAGGAAATAGCCGAAATGACGACGGGCTCCTGAAGTCATTTTCGCTAAAATTTTCCTAAATGCTGAACGCATCGAAGAAACTTAGTTGATGAGATCGTCAAAATGACGATGAAGATTAGTGGATTGATCAACGAATATTAGTCGAAGGGATCAGCGATATTTAGATGATGGAACCACCGAAACGCCGGCTCGTTTAGTCAAACGGACCCCCGATAAAGGCCATCGGCGTTGGCAGAAGATAGAGGATGGAAGCACCGATGCGGAGGAGAAGGAAGAAGAAAAGTTTGAAAATTTTGAAGTACGAAAACATCGACGAAATTTATTTGTTTGAAGAGCCGACATGGCGACAGGCAAGGGAAGAAAAATTTTGAAATTTCTCTAAGTGCAGAAAGCGTCGGAAAATTTTAGTGGATGAAACCGCCGATGAGCATCGAAAAAATATAGTTGTTGGTGCATCCGCCATTGTGGTAGTCTAAGGCACTCTCCACCCAACGGTTAGTGGATCCGACAGCCAATGAGTGTCTACGGAACCCGTAGTGGGATTTCCACCCACAATTGCGGATGTCTATGGGACTAGTCATCCAACGTCGTAGTTGCTAGTTGCTCCGATCGCCGACAGGGTTATGTCCGTGGAAAACCTTAGTTGTTGGATTGCCACTGTTGCGGATGACTATGGAATTAACCATCCGATGAGTGAGTAGTTAGTGGCTTAGACCACTGATGTCACGATAGGTAATGTTCCAATTGCTGAACATATTAGTTTGGCATCACCGATGCGGATCGGAAGCCTAGACAACTATAGACTCGAAACGTCGAAAGGTTAGTGAAGAAAGGACCCGATGAATAGTTTTTGGCATCGTCGATACAGATCAGAAGCTAAGACCTCTACAAGTCCGACACATCGGAAGGAAACAGGTGAACAAACCACCAATGGGAAGCGAAGGAAATTAGACGTTTTGGCCGCTGAAACGTCGGGAAGATAGTGGGGAAGAGACCCGATAGGGAGAAAGAAAAATTGGGGGTTTAAGTGGATTTTTCAAGCAGCTTTCAACTGTTTTCAGTGGAATTTTCAGCATTTCCAGCTAGTGTTCTAGTGGGTTTTGCAGTGAATTTCTCATTGGGTTTCTCAGCAGTTTCAAGACTGAAAAGGAAGAAGAATTCTAGGTGGCTGAAGTTGGCAATTTAGACCAAAATACAGTTGTGGGTTTTGCCTAAATTTGATGAAAATCATCATGTTAGAAGTGGTGTGGTTTTCACACCCGAGGTCAAAATGAAGCATGTGGATAGGCGTTGGAGAGCTTATCTAGCAGAGAACAAGGTGGAATCCCCAAAGTTTGAATGTGATGTTGCAAAGTACTAGTGGCTATCAGTATGGACAAACCAGATGTTGTGTGGAAGAGGAGTTCCATACAAAGATGAGGGATTTGAAAAGGTAAAATTCCTTAAACACTGTCTTGCTAATTATAATTACATTTATAAGTTTCATACATGAAATGTATGAAGATATGCCTTGCATGCATAGGATATTACATGTTGTTAAGAGTAGTGAGAATTATACATGTATAATGAACATCTAATGGTAATTATTGCATTGGTGTTGGCATTAGTGGAAAACCAACGACAACCTGGACATGACTGAATATGTTGTTGATGCTGACAAATGTTACCAGCAACCCTATGAAGAAAGGGATAAGGAAACAAGCCCATAATCAAATTGGTGAGAAAATTCTACAATCTCTTGCAAAGGAACAACCAAATTGGTAATGTCAAGGGTGTAAGTAGGACCCATGAAGGTAAGAGTTTAATTATGACAATTGCATGGAGTGGTAAAAGCAAGGGGTCTCATACCATGTGGGTATTTGAACTTTATACTGCATTCATAGAGAAATGTGTCATGCCTTTATTATGTTGTTATGAGCTTAGTAGCCCAAGGAAAGTAAGCCCTGATGATCTTGAGTATAGTCATGCATCCTATATGAAGTAGTCATGGTTGGGCCATGCATGGTATGGTTGAATGCATAGTATTCCTGAATCAATTCAAGGTAGCATTGAGTGGGTATGCATTAAAATATTTTATAAATCTTGTAGTAATGCATTGAATGGATGCATATGAAAAGTATGAGTAAATGTTGTAGATATGCATACATGAGTACGGGTGCAAATGTTGTGATGCAATGCATGAATGCATAAAGATAGTGCATGTGTCATTATGAATAACTAATGGCTGAAATGATGAATTGATGACAATTCTGGAACCATTTCAAGAGCTGACATGAATGTAGGATAGTAAGTGCATGAAGAGGGTAGTCATTTCAATTGGCTACTGGAAATGCTCTATGGAAGAGCAAGGTGGTACAAACGATACGCTTCTGAAGTAAGAAGTATCTAAACCCTTAAATTGCACAAATGAGGAGACTGTACCTTGTCAATTAAAGTACTATAATGACTCACGAAGTGGATGAGTTTTGGTAATATTGATATGCTAACAGCTGGAAGTGTTTGGATTTTATAAATTCTAAAAACACTTTAGTGATTGTTGCAAAAATGAAAAAGTTATATGCATCTAGACTTACTAAGTGTTTGGCTAATTGAAGTGAATTCAGGGTCCAGGTAGATTGTTTGGGGTATGGAAATGTGGGTAAGACCATGAAAAAGGCCAAAATATACCCTGTGAAAGATCCAAACCTCATGAGAAGAGTCTCATGGCTGTAAAAATAGTTTGTATGCAGAATGAGTTGTCAATTTGGGCTTTTAAATTTCAGAATTGAGAAGTTGCTGACAACTACTAATCATTGTTGTCTTGCATAAGATTGTATCAGGAGGACGCATTGTAAGTCGGTATTCATGTTATGCTAGTAAGCATAAAATTATAATGGGCATAGTGGTGCTGCTTACAAGAGACCCACAATTGAGGATCACTTCATTGCCAAGCAAATTAATTTCTGTAGTAAACAGAGTTGCAAATTCTCATTGAATTTAATTACTAATATCATTGCTTGGTTATGGAACAATAAAATTTGGATTGTATTATCAGATAATGATTGACTGTTTGGCTATTTGATGAATGTACCAGGGGTACACACTGTAAGAAGATCATGTGTGATGGCCTGCAGGAGCCAAACTTCATGGGAAGGTTTTCCCCTATCTTGGAAATGGGTTTCGGGTGAAACTCCATTGGACATTTTGGAAATGTCTCATCTGCACTACATGTTTGGTAAGCAACATGAGTGAGATGGTATGGATTATGTTAGTAAAACATGTGCAAATATGAAATGTAAAAAGGAGTTGGGATGGAAAACCATGGGATAATCAACTCAGAGAAGGGAGCCCCCATTCCTCCTTAACAAAGGAATGCTACGTCGGCAAATGTATAAGTGTTCTCTAACCCTAGCTAAGAATATGCATGTCAAATTGTTAAATTCAATATGCAGAGCATGTTTCACTTTTATTTCCATTATGATTGATTGCTTAAGTATGAATAGGGCCTACATGGCACACATCGGAAAGGGGTGCACACTTTCCCGATGTCGGGTCATGGAAGGGTTTTCAATATTGATTACACTCTGAGAAGTGGACGCACTCCTGGTGTCTCAATAATTGATAGTGAATGATGTGAAATGTGGTTACAATTTTAGAACAATAATGCTAACGAATATGCTTATATTACTTGTGTTGTCAGGCTAAACAGATGTAGTCTGGTATTGTACACTAAATGGACAATGACTTGAGCTCATCCTACCTCCTACTGAAGAGCACAGAGAAGGAGACATTTTCGAGGGACTGAAGAGCAGAGAAGGGGGTGGTTTCTTGTGTTGTATGGGGTAGTGGAATTAGAGCTCACTAATGGAAATGAAACCTGGAAATGGTAATGATAAAGTTTCCTTCCCAGTCTGCATAAATATGTACTAGAAGGAGATGTTGAGATATTATATGCCTGGGGATCCATAGTAGGTCATGGACCTGGAAATGGTCGTTTATTGTTGATATAAGTGCATGTGTTATTGTTGATGGCCTGATAAACCCAACTGCGTTGGCTTGGCTGATTGGTTGTTGATATAAGTGCATGTGTTATTGTTGATGGCCTGATAAACCCAACTATGTTGGCTTGGCTGATTGGTTGTTGATATAAGTGCATGTGTTATTGTTGATGGCCTGATAAACCCAACTTTGTTGGCTTGGTTGATTGGTTGTTGATATAAGTGCATTGTTGATATAAGTGTATTGTTGATATAAGTGCAGGTGAATTGTTGATGGTTTGATATACCCAATTGAAGGTTGGCTTGACTACCTGTAGTCTGATAAACCCAAATGTTAGTTGGCTTGGCTGAGTAGCTTGATAAACCTAGTAGTGTATTGGCTTGATTGGCAGCAGCCTGATAAACCCAATTGTATATTGGCTTGGCCCGATATATATATATATATATATATATATATATATATATATATATATATATAAGGATGTTGTGAAGCAGCCTGCGTGATGGCCTATCATCCAAGTCCATAGGCTATCCCAAGGCTTGCAAAGCAAAGCAGGATCTTGTAGACCAACGAGGAAATGAAAAATACAAATAAGTATTGGATTATTTTTCAATTCTTGCTTATGAATATGCATGTGTATATGATTGGGTTATGATGTTATAATCTCTTGTTTAAGAGGTAAAAATCGATGGGAATAAACTGAACATGTGAATTTATTCAATGTTTGAATATAGGTATCAATGGAAGCGAGGACTACAAAATAATCCTAGAGGTGCATGCGGACATGTGACTGTCCTGAAAAGCTCAGAATGAGCAGTAATGAAAAAGGTGCTAGTATGACTATGAAGGTCCTAGCAGCCAAGACAAACCATGCAGGGAGGCTTTATGGTTGAGAGGTCTGAAATAGAACGGAGACACTATTTTCATGACCAAGAGGGATTGGTCCAGCATTCACGGTGAAATGAAAGGGGTTGAGAGCATGAAAAGCCACAGCGGTGGTGTGGGTTCTAGGATGGAACAAGACAAAGAGGGGAAAAACTCTTGCTGCTCTCTCTTTCCTTTCGATTATACTTATGCATTGTGAAAACAAAAGATTTTTGAATGCATGTATGATTGAAAATAGAAAGTGTGTATTTGCTTAAAGTAAATTGTGAATGCTAGAATAGTTAAATCCCTGCCCAAGAATGGACATGAATGAGCTCATGTGCCTGTTGGGAAGGCATGAAAAATATGAAACTCTCCTTGATGATACTTGGACTGTCATGCCAATTGGGAAATTAATTGACTGATTTTAATGCCTATATTATGCTTGGTCTAACAGAATTTCAATGATGCATTTGATAGGTGAGAAAAGTGAAATCCAGTAGTGCACATTCATCATGGCAGTCGACCAAAAGCTATTGGACTTGGCTAGAAGTATTCTTCAAACAATTACCAAGACCTAAGAAAATATTGGAGAGATGCCCAAGATATAGAAAATTCCCTAGACTTGGGGATGAGCCAAAAGCTAAGAACCTGCAAGAGAAGCTCATGGAAGCCGAGGGGCGTGGTCCTGAAATTTCAAGTAAATAATTGAACGCGGGACAAGTCTGCAAAATTTTGATGTGAAAATGGTATATGTATTCCTATGTATTGGAACACTGAGGACAGTGTTATTCCAAAGGGGAGGGGATTGTAACACCCTGGTTTTGACCTTGTTTGCATTAAAGGTACATGATGTATATATTTTAATTAATCATGGTGAGGAGCTAAAGGAAAAATCCCCACCATCGATTTGGTTTTGTTATGTTTCGGCAATTGGGATCGTTGTCGATGGTGTATCGTGCCATCCAGCACATTATAGTTCTAGCATCATGTAAACATGAAAAATTAATCAAAAACCTTTAACTAGCTACGACAATGCAACGTTAAATGAAAAAGGGCATGATTTCCTAAGTTTAAGTTGGGGGGGGATTGTCTGACCCATGGGGAAAAGCCATGTGTCAACCACTTAAGCTCTTATGTTAGTTGAGGGCAGTTAAGGTTGGGTAGTGGTGGGTGGCAGGATTTCACCCATGCACTCTCCACCAGCTGGTTCAATCACATGCACGGGCTGGAAGTGGGTTTCCTCAAGCGCTATTTGGGATGCTGAATCGTTATGTCCACTCTCCCCACTGCTTCTGTTTTCCCTCCTCACGTAGGCAGTCGGGCCTCTCTCCACCTTTTGGCTGAATGTGGTCTGTGTAAGTTTTTTTTCATGCAGGGAGTACTATTTTACCTCACACGTAGGTCAGGACTGTGTTTCCCCTGTCCAGGCTAAGAATCGGACCTTCACCTCCATTTGAGGATTTGTTGTGAGTTGTGTTTTCTCCTATTTCTATAGTAGTAAAAGTGTGGCTGTTGTTCTTCCCCTAGATTTGGGTTGATGTGTGTGGGTAATTACCTTTTGGGGTTGCTGCTGAGTTGGTTTGGCCACGCTAGGGCCAAGAACAACTCTGAATCGCCTTGTTTGGCTTGAGCTGCGTCCATCATTTTGGGTTGTCACCCTATTGCCTTGTGCTCCTTCATACAGCTGTGAATTGATTTTGTTTTACTGCAGGTATGTAGTGGTTGGTCTTCGAACTATGTGGAGTGGGATTGAAAGCTAGGTATGCTTGAGAAACCTGGGATTGGGGAGCCACACAGACAGAGTTAGATGGTGTAGAAGGATAAATTCAATAAAGTCGACTTGAAGGATAGCCGACTTAATCGATGAGTTGACTAAGTCGATGGGCCGACTTAGTTGATTAGCCGACTAAGTCGGTCGTCCAACTAAAGCTAGAGATTAGGTCGACCACCTAAGGTCGTGTCAGTTCACCGAACTGACAGGTAGTTATTTTGTAACCGTTTTGTAATCATATATATTAGGCTGTTGAGCCAGATGAAAACTCAGTTCAGTTCTCTGTGTTGTATGGACTCATTTGTATAATATAATCTGTTATTCACCTATTTGTTCTTATCACCTATGTATATATGTTTTAGTGTGTATTATTGGTAACCTTATGTGATCTATGAGATTACAACATTGGTTTCGTTGCCGGTAGTACACGACTGGAATGTATGCAAACAGATGATACCAGAGTAGGAGATTAAGGACTAGTGGGAACGTAAAGTTGCAAACTATTTGTAGAATTATGCGCGAAGGAACAGATTAACAATCGCACAAGCAAAAGAAATATTTTTCACAGAGACACATGAAAAGTTTGTTGAATCAGTTCCCCAAGTTTTGAAGAAATTCCTGGATGAGAAATCCGGACGGGATTAATGAACAACAGTTGCTGGAAAAACTGATCCGCAGAGGTAGAACAAACTTGTCAGAGTGTTTTGAGAAAATCATCGATGACTTCTGTGAGGAGCAAGCAATCGAAGACAAAACTCCGGTGGAAACAGTCAAGGAGAAATTTTACACAGATCTCACCGAACAATTTATGTGTTCCCTACCGACCTTGCTGTTCAAATTCTTAATCGAGAAAGGAGTAGGACATATTTTCGAACCTCGTCCATCACTTCACAAACTGCCATCAAAATCTAACTGGGCGGAGAAGCAGAGGAAGTGGGAAAAATTCATTGCAGAAAGGGAGTGGGAATACTTCCTAAGCAAATAGAGCGAACTATCCGAGCCTTCTAAAAAGCATCGAGTAGGCTATGGAGGGGTAGCTGGTCATATGTTGAGA
This sequence comes from Pseudotsuga menziesii, assembly GCA_001517045.1. Lineage (NCBI taxonomy): Eukaryota > Viridiplantae > Streptophyta > Pinopsida > Pinales > Pinaceae > Pseudotsuga > Pseudotsuga menziesii. The sequence goes on along the minus strand of LPNX010718728.1, from coordinate 303,463 downwards.
TAGAGTATAGTGGATTCTAGTCAACTAGAACCAGATACTAGTCACCAGTAATGAAAAGTCGATTAAAAGGGAACCCAAGAGAATAGTATCATACGAAGGTATGTTGGACACTCAGAAAATAGAAAGGGAAGAGAGAAATCAGAGAAGGGAAGCAATATGAGAAAGAGCCTTGGAGCTGCATAGAGGAAGGAATCCTAGGGAGAACAACCAGGAAGAGAGTCCACCAGAGTCGGGTCATGACCGACATGAAGAAGGAATGGAACAAGAAGCGTCCCCTATGAAGGAAGAATTGTGGATGGAGTAGCCAAAAGCTCTCCAATTAAGAGCTCCTAATGAAGGAACAAACCTCTCTCCATTGAATCCACGTGCTTGAATACAGACTATTATCGAAGAAGACCTCTGACTACAAGTTGGTGACTTTAGTATATGGAGTCGACTAGGTGAGGACACATACACTGGATGACACCTCATTATACATTGACCAGAGGAAGGGAATTGGGTCACATTTCAAGTGGCACCCTCCCACTGAAGTATCCACTTGCTCTTACCGACACATGAAGGAGCACCCCCTCCCCGCCAAATACAGCTTTAGAAGAAATAGAACATTCAGAACTGTAGCTAAATAGTTGCAGTGGACCATCGACAACAGAAGTCGACATCAATCGAATGCAAGTTGACGAAGAATCAACAACTGATGGGAATGGAAGTTCCATCGACCAAATTTTTGCAGAGACGAATACACCAATAACCCCACCACCCTCACCACCACCCCCACCTCCACCACCGCCACCTCCTGAGAGCAGTTATAGTGATTCAGACATGGGTCACAGATCAGCTCACATTCCTCTATATGAGGGGGATGAGGACCCCAGACGACACTGGTTCATCTACGAGTTGACTTGGGGGTCCAACCAAGTTACAGACAAAGATAGAAAAATAGCATAGTTCACAGGTACCTTAAGGAAAAGGGCATTGACATGGTACATGACCTTTTCAGAAAGACAACCTAGAGCAATAAAAGCCGAGATTAAGGTGCAATTTTTGTCATTTTTCAAAACTCTAGATGCTAAGCACCTGGCCGTGAAAAAACTAAAAACCACATCACAAAATCCAGGGGAATCTATCCATGACTATGATAAGCATTGGAAAGACCTACTGAGCCATATGGATTATTTTATAGATGAACAGTTACTAATCTAGTGTTTTCTTGCAAGCCTATCTCAGAAAGTGCGCTGACACATTAGTCTGGAAACGTTCAAAACTTACGAATATGCACTAACAAAAGCTCTTCAGGTGGAGATGGACGAGGACATACCCGCTTACCCTATGGACCATAGATTGGAAGAACAGCTCAAGAATGTATAGAAGTATCTAAAAGAATTAAGCCTCAAGAATCAGGAGATCTAGTGCACCAAATGCTCAATGGCTGGCCATTCCAAAGATAATTGTTGACAGAAGTACAGCTGACAGGATGTTCGATTCGTACAGACCAAGTCCTTTTGTGACATTTTCCAGGAGCACGGAGATCACTCAATGAAAGATTGCCCGTTCAACATGAAGAATGAAAAAGCCTCCTGGTGTGCCATCTGCGAGACCAAAAGTCATAACACAGCCGACTTGTCAGTTGAACCTGAAGAACTGACAGAATTATCAGGTGGTCTACCAAACTAATGCAGTGGCACAGCATAACGATCAAAACAATCTAGCAAACGATCAGAATGGTCAAAGACATGATGGTCGACGATATGAGTGCCGGTGCGACAATCGACGCACAGACTACAGAGGACGAGGTCAATTCCCTGGGAATCGCAACAACCGACCACGTCGACCCATCCAGTGCTTCACATGTTACAAAGAGGGTCATCGGTACACAGACTGTCCATATAAAGATAGAACTGATCTCAAATTTTGTACTCACTATGGGGTAGGGGATCACTCACTAGAGGATTTCCCTACCATGTTAGAAAAAATTAATACGAAAAAAAATGTTAATGTCTTGTCCTATGTGCAAAAAAATGATGTAATAACCACCAAAAATTTACATATTGTAACTCGACAAGGAACAAAAACAGGAGCTGATAGCCCCAGAATCAATAAAATAAAAGAGCAAAATTTCTATCCTGACCCACTGAAGGAAAAACAAATATACAAAGAGGCAACTAATGTATTCAAAGAAATTGCACGACAACAAAACATTCATAACAATCGACCTAACACAATAAATGAATTAATCCAGCTCGTTCAAATAGACAATTCAGTATCCCAGTTTATCGATTTGCTGTATGAAATAAAATGTACCAACTCTGAAAAACAAACAAAAAACATCTGCAGCTTAAATCAAAAAGACAAAGGTGATGCCGACCCACTTGTCGACCTGGAAATTGAAGGTTACCATGTCCGACAAGTAGTGCTCGACTTCAGCTCACAAGTAAACATCATGACTCATGACACTTGGGAACAAATTGGCAGACCTCGACTATATGAGTCAGGCATATACCTGAAACTAGCTGACCAAGGCCTAATTGAACCCATTGGAGTCTGGAAAAACATCGACATGACTATAAAAGAAATCTCGAACAAGGTTGATTTCGAAATCATTGACCCAAAGGAAGGATCCAGTTCGTTCCCAGTGCTAGTCGGTCGACCTTGGGGTAGAAATATGAAAGCATCCATATCCCTGGACAAGGAACGAATCAAATTAAAAGGAAATGGACAAAAATTCATTGTACCCATTCATCTATCTCAAGGGGAACCTTGGACTGAACCTATTGATGAAGAAGTCGATGTCCGACAACTCTACCAAATCCACAACAACGCAGACTACACAGAACCAAATATCCACAGAGAACTTCATCTAGGTAACCAAGACTTAGTTGGTTATAACTCAGATGCTGAATTATATGATTGGGAGATTGAGAACTACGAAACACAAGAAAGAGGGTGCTGGTCTATACAGACAGTGCAGAAAAAGCCCACCCAATAGTGCTTCATAGTGTCCATTGTCCCAAAAATCTTTGAAAAGAAAATTAGGGAACACCCTACCTTACAACTGACCAACCTGCATACTACACAACTACCAAGATATAAGGAAAGGGAATCACCCATCATGCATGTCAAACAAGTTTCCAAAAATATTGGTGAACATGGCATACTTCAAAGCCTAGTTGAAACTTTTACAAGACAAGCTGCTAGATGGTGGGATACCCATCAGATAAGACTACAGACCTGGACAACTACTTCTACTTACTTTGTCAAAAGGTTTGGAGGAAAGAAGTTAA